>PISX010018601.1:0-40237 GCA_004024625.1 Mellivora capensis | reverse complement strand
AGGGAGTTGAGGGAAACTGGGGGGGAGATGAACCATGAGAGACTATAGACTCTGAAAAACAACCTGAGGGTTTTGAAGGGGTGGGGGGTGGGAGGGTGGGGGAGCCAGGTGGTGGGTATTGTGGAGGGCACGCATTGCATGGAGCACTGGGTGTGGTGTAAAACTATGAACTCTGTTACGCTGAAAAGAAATAAAAAAACAAAAAAACAAAAAAACAAAAAAAACAAAAAACAACAACAACAACAAAAAAAAACAAAAGCAGGGGTAAAATATATGGGTAAATCTAGAACACTTCCTTTAAAGTATTTCATTACTTTAGTATGTAAAAGGATTAGTACTAATACAGAAGTAACAATATCATGGCAGAAAAATATTGCAAATTGCAATAAAATGTTTTATATTAAATAAAAATTTATTAATGTGTTATTTGATTATCATAAGATTTTTGCCTCTTTTTTTGGATGTCTGCAAAATATTTTATGTAATCTATATACTTCCAGCAACTTCATTTTTAAACAATATAGTTGAAAATGCCAATTTCTCTTGGTAAATCATAAATCTTAATTTTTAATTTTGAGAAAGGTTTTTCTCTCGATGCCATTGTTACTGCAATTGTTAATTATATTTTATAGGACAAGAAATCTTTGTAATAGTTTTATGATTAGTTATTTCAGAATAACAATTTTAGTACATCTGTTGCTGATGATTCTTAGGGAAAATTTTTTCCCCCAAAATACTTAACTCTTCAAACAAATTACTTTTTTGTAAGTCTAGATTGAATTATAACTTTATACAATGGCATTTTGTTATTCTCTCTAACATTTACTTTCTGTGCCTTGAGCCCACCACGCGGTCAGCCAGTCTGCTGGGCACAGGAGTTGTCTGTATGGAGCTCTCCCTGCCCGAAGCCCAGAGCGTGCACACAGGCTGCCCCAAGTGTCTGGTCTGTCCCCGCACATGCTTTGTGCTCCAGTGGACTTCAGTTACAGAAACAGAATGCCTTCTGAGAGTAGGGCTTTGTGTTACTACATAGGTCTCATGCCTAGGAAACCAGCCTTGCAGATATCTTGAAAACATGATGGGAAGGGGAATAAGCCCATGCTAGAAATAATGGGGAGAGAGAGAGTAGATTCCAGAGTCCTTGACATAAAAATGGAGTCACCATACAACTCTTCACAGCCCGCTCGTGACTTCTTAACAGGTTGTAAACGAATAAGCAAATAAACACCTGATGAAGTCATTTGGGGGGATAATCTGTTTTGGCATCTAAGTGCGTTCATGAATACAGAGTTAGTTATCCAGGAAAGTGTTGTGGTCAGAACAGAATTTAATATATTGAAGAGCAGTCTGGACGAGGGCGGGCTGGAGGCATCTACAGACCTCAATCTGAAGCTCTCACATGCCGATCACTTTTGGGATGGGCAGCCAGAATAGTCAGACACTTTAGGTGAGGTTTCATGTTCAGACTATGGAGCAGGATCCTTCATGAGGACTGAGCAGAAGGAGCAAGATAAACAGAAAATCAGACTTGCTTTCTTGTTCATCTTACTGCTTCCACTGAAGGCCTCTGTGACAGGGAAAGTGGCATAAACTGAGGCCCAGTGCCTTTGTAAGCAGAGGAAGAAGGAATACACAGGCTGTAACAGACAATACACAATTCAGTGAAATTCCCAATGCTTGCAAACTACCCTGATTCAAAGAAAGTGGCCCTTGCAGGCCTCAGGGAAGGGGCTTGAAGTAGCTGCAAAAAGGCAGCCTCACCTGAGGAAAGGGTATGGTCTCAAGTACCTTCTGTTAAATTTCCTCTGCCTGAATGGAACACTGCAGCTCAAATCGGATTAAAGATTATGTTTCCCCAGTAGATGTTGCGGTGCTGGATTCCTTCAAGAGAAGGTCCGTTTCCTTAAGGACTAGTGAGATGTGTAGATGGAAGAATGCACCAGCAAGACAGAATCCTTTATGGTTACTAAGCACAGCTGTCGCTGGGAGGTAAATGATAGGACATTTACTATGTTTCTTAGGAAATTGCATTGCCAAAGAAAACCTGAGAATTGGTAGTGGTAATTTGCAAACCTTGAATTCCTAGAGAAATCTCTAGGATGCTGAACTAAATGTAAAAGAAAAAGTCTGGGAAAATAAAAATGCTACTATAGAATATCAAACCTTATAAGATTCCTAACATTTATATAAACATCAGTTTTTTATTCCAATTTGAGGGAGAAACGTGGTTTATAAGAAATCAGTTTTGCCAACAACACTGGAGAATACTGAAATAAAAAAATAGGTGCCTCAAGGAATGAATTTGCATTACGGTGAACCTGGTTTCAGCTAATTTTGAACAAGGAACATGGAGAAAATGACAGACCTGAGGTAGAAGAGAATGTATGATTTTTATGTTATTTGAATATCATTTTATATTTGCTATTTTGTTTTTTCCTTTTATTTTTAGGGGAAATTTTGATAGTATACGTAACTTAGATTTTTCCTATATAATGTTAATGATATTTTGATTCTCAGGTTATTTTTCTTTTCTTTTTTAGTTAGGAAATACCAATAAACAAAACATACCTTTATATGTTTTGAGTATACCTTGAGTATATACCTTTTTAGAATCTGAATTTTAGTCTTTACTGTGATTTTCTTTCACCTTTGCAATTTTAGTTAACAAAGCCAAGGATAATATTGCCTCTACTCCATCCTGTTCATCAGTGTAAATCACAGAAATAAAACAACTCAGTCCTTACAATGTAGCCAGGGAGAAGGATGGGCAGGGTTGCCATCTACCCTGCAGCACAGGGAGGGGAGACCAGAAGAAAGGCTCCTTGTTGGATGGATACAAGTAGATCAGAAGTTTGTTGGAGTGGCCCATCTGAGATCAGAAAAGACTTCTAAAAGGCAGCTTCTGTCCCTCCACAGAAACATCTAGAAAACAAGCAGATTCTTCCACAGCCAACTATATCAGAACCCTGGAAAACTGTCAAAGGTTTTCAGCAACCAAGTGAATGCTGAATTAAGACAAGTGCCATTTCAAACTGGTAGGAAGGCTTTCAAGTGACCCTTTTATTTGTCTTGCCCAAGTCCCTCTCTGTCATGGCAGAGACAGTGCTGCAGATAAGACTCTCCTCCTGGTGTGAGACCTTCTTCTTATTCAGGGAGGAAGAGAAAAAGATCCCATTTCTGAAAAATTGTGTATCTCTGTTCTAAGGTGGAGGGGAACTACACCAAGAAATTTTCAAGGTGCTTGATCTGTTTTGCCAAACTCAAGTTAGGCTGGAAAAAACCTGGCATCTTAAAAATGCAACAAGATGAACTAAAGACCTGTAAATTTCAGAAGCAAATTATTGCCATCAAGTTAAGCAAGGGGATGCCTGATAGCTGGGAGGAAAATCTTGGAGAGTTTGGAAAATCAGGACATTCCAGAGCATCCTTGTTATGGGGGAATTTAGAAAGCTGTGCACATGACTAAAGCAAGACACATGCTCAGAAAAGATCCGAAAATCTTACATTTTCACTTTGGGCTGCTTGCTGGGCTCAGGACCAGGCTAGCCAAGTGTTGATGTGTCCAACACAGAGCCAGTCTGCAGAGAGGGGGTGTTTGGATGTTCTGTTTTTATTTCTTTCTTTCGTTGCTGTTTGGTGGATGCTTGTGTTTCTGTCATATATCTTGTTGTAATTTTATTGATTTCTTCTTTTATTTGGTGTCCAAGGAAATCTGTCTAAACATTAGCTCAACACAAGGTAAATGGGTAGAGACTTGAGTGGTCACACAGAAAGAGAAACACAGTCTTTGCAGAACTAGTTAGGTGACATCATTTACAAATGCTCTAGTTCAAGCCTTCAGCAATCAACATCATGAGGAAGGGCAATCTGGTTTCTGCAGTTTCCACCTTTATCATACTCAGATGTCCAGTTTTCACTAACAACAACAGCATCACAAGACATCAAAGAAACTGGAATGAATGCATGTTCTACTCAGAACAGCAAAGTAAATTGACAGAAACCATGCTTAAGAAAGTCCAGACATTGGATTTAACTGACAAAATATTTTGTAAAAAAAAATCTTAAATATTCTCAAAGAGCTAAAGGAATAGATGGACAGAGAACTAAAGAAAATCATGAAAACCATGTATAATAAAATAAAAATATAAAACAAGAGATCAAAATTATAAACTAAACAAATTATCATGCTGAAAAGGACAATAGCTAAAGTGGACAATTGTCTGTAGGTATTCAGCAGCAGATTCAAAAAAGTTAGGAAAAGGTTATGACACAAGAAACAGAGACATAGCAAAAGGGCCAAAGTCATCTCTTGATTATAATTAGCTTCCAGTGTAAATGAATTCTTCTTTCCAATCCAAAGACAGAGATTGGCATAATGGATTTTTTTTAAAGAGTAAAAGTCTTATTTAAAAAAAATAGCATACCGTTGGGGTGCCTAGGTGGCTCAGTCAGTTGAGCCTCCAACTCTTGGTTTTGGCTCAGGTCCTGATTTCAGGGTGCTGAGGTTGAGTCCCCCTCCCCTGTCAGGGCTTAGTGAGGAGTCTGCTTGAGATTCTCTCTCTCCCTCCCCTCTCTGCCTACCCCCTGTTCTCTCTCTTTCAAGTAAATAAATCTTCAAACAAACAAACAACATAGGGGGGTAGTCTTCATGACTTTGGACTTGGACATAGATTATTAGACATGGCACTAAAAGCATAAGCAACAAAAGAAAACTAGGTAACTTGAACTTCATCAAAATTCCCAATTTCTATGCCTCAAAAACATTTTTAAGAAAATGAACAAACAACCCCATTTATAAAATGGGCAAAGAACACGAGTAAAAATTTCTCTAGAGGAGACATGCAGATGACCAGTGAGCACTTGTGACCTCAGCAGCATCAGTCATTAGAGAAAAGGAAATAAAAACTCCTTGAAAACCATGTCACAACTACTAGAAGCGCTATAGGAAACAAAGGAGCAAAGAGAGGCCATCTCGTGTAAGCAGAGATGTGGAGAATCGGGCACTCCGCCGCTTGCTGGTGGGCATGTTACCGGGTACAGCCATGGTGGGGAACGGGTGGGAGACTTCCTCCTCACGCGGAACGGGTGTGTGGCCCACCTGCCCAAGAGTTCCTGAGAGGACCGAACACAGTGCAGCAGGTCACTGCTGTGTGCTGCTGTTCACTGCAACTTTATTCACCGTAGCCAGAAGGAGCAAACAGTCCAAATGCCCATCAGCAGAGGACCCAGCAATGTGATGTGTATCTAGACGATGGCACTATTCAGCCAGTGCGGACAATGGAGTCTTGGCACATCCTATAGCTTGGATGAGACTTAAAACGAGTTTGCTGAGGAAAGCCAGACGCAAAAGGACAAATGCTATGTTATTAATTCAACTTAAAAGAAGTATCTAAAATAGTGAAATTCAGAAACAGGTTCCAATTTATCGGCATGGAGAGCTACTACTGAAGGCTCCGTGAGGGTGGCAAGCATGGGAGAGCAGGAGATGGCACACAGCACTGTGGGGGTAGCTAACACCTCTGAGTCAGATGCGTAAAAATGGTTAAAATAAAAAATGCTTTTACATATATTTACCACCACAAAAACCGAGAATCTAAAACAAAAGTTGTTAGTGGAAGTAAAATGATGCAAAGGCAAATCCATCTGAAAAAAAAAGTCGAATTTACTTAGATTCTAAGAGCCCAGACACCAAAATATCTCTAGACATGATGGGCCATACTCAATGACTTATTTGGCCACGGAATGCATTTGAAAGCAGAGATATCTACAAAGTGTGTAACTTTAACACTTCCTCTTGGCCTGAACCTTTTAGACACAGTTATCAGATGCCGTGAATGTCATGTCATGTGTCAGACGTATGGATTTTTCCCAGGTGTGTAGTAAGAACGTAGTACACAGTGAGTTCCCTTGCCACGAATACTGGGAGGAAAGAGAGTGATACAAACCATCTTTACTTAACAACCATAGAACTTGAATAAAGGAGCGTAGTGTCCAGAGTCATTGATGTATCTCTGGGACAAAATATTAGGGAAATGACATGGGTCTGAGGCCATGGTCTGGAAGAGTCAATGCTACGAGATGGGGAAGGTGTGGACGAAGTAGCTAAAGCGGGGACTATGTATGGCACAAAAGAGCCTAGAACAGAAAGAAAAGAAACATCACAGCAGGAACCCAGTCCTCTGCCCCCCTTGGAGCAGGAGGCACCTGTGCTTCTTAGTCTGTGTTACTACAGGCTGAGAATGTGATCTCATGACCAACAGACCTGTCACCAGGATTGAAGGTCAAATGAAGAAACTGGTAACAGAATTCTATGGCAGAGCTTCCTCAACTAATCTTTCTAACCTGCGTGTTTCCTTGTCTTATTAACTATCTTGTTGGAATTTAAAATGATCTCTGAGATTTAATACATGAAGAAATTGAAGAAATTAAAATTTATAATCATAAGAAAACTTTTTAGAGATGTTCTCTAGCAGCCAATTTGAAAATAATCATTTCCTAATCAAACTCATGTTAGGTCTTTCCAATAGCAATTATGAGAAACAATAAATCAATTCAAGCAGGCCTAGACGGGCATTAGCTCCATGATAAAGTCCGTTTAGCATGAAATATTTTTGTTCTAGAAGTATTTGTGTGCAGGTGTGCATGTGTGTGTGTGTGTGTGTGTACACACATGCATGGGTGTGTGTTTAGTTCCAGAATGAAAGATTTCTTAAAAAAAAAAAGATTTTATTTATTTTAACTTAGAGAACACACACAGACATGAGCAGGGAGAGGGAAAAGGAATGGCAAGGAGACTCCCTGCTGAGTGGGGAGCTCAGTCTCACAGCCCTGAGATCATAGACCTGAGTCAGAATCAAGAATCAGATGCTCACCTGACCAAGCCACTCAGGCGCCTGCCCTTAGACTGAAAGATTTCTCACCAAAATGTACTTTGTTTTCAGATATTGATTACATTTCTTGTTTAAAGTTTGAATTAATTTACAACCCTCTTAGAATGTAGCAAAATGCTAGGTAAAAAAACAGTGGTAAATTGTTTAGGTAAAATTTAATCGCAGGTAATACTGTAACTGGTATCATATACTATAACTGTGGGCATAAAAATGAATCCATTTTCTGTGATGTGGAAATGAAATTAATATCACATTCGATATGAATAGAGAAAGTCTGGAAGGAGAGAACAGGAGAGATGGATTAGCTAGAAAAATTCTTATTTTAGAGAGGAGATTTTTTTGATGTCCTTGATTAAATGGCTATTTGATTCTCAGATACTGGATTATTTCACATTTGTTGTCTTTGTGAGACCAGTGTTCTTTATGATAAAACCAGTTTTGGGTGAGAGCCTTCATCTCTGGCTCACCAGCAGGCTGTTTTGAGGCAAAGGCCATATGAATGTATGGGGACACTTGCTCATTTCCCCTTTAAATCCTTTGCTGCCTCCTTATCCTCTTTACCACTGTGTGTGTGAGAGAGAGACATGATTTCAGTGCTAGCCCATCAAGAACTCTGGCCCTTGATCCTTGACCTCCTGATCTCCGTGACTTTCTCCTCCACCCACTGGAGCCATGTTTCCTCTGACAGATCCCTTGACCGTGTTTTCCCTTGGGTGATATTGGCCTGTGACGAAGAGCTTCTGTCCCGTTTTCCATGGTTCATGCTTCCTTGTCTGTTTTTCAAACTTCAGAGGGACCCAGCCCCTCTGGTCACTGCTGTCTCTAGAGTGTCCTCTTTGGTTTTTTTCCTGGTTTTGTCCCAGGTTACATCTAACAGGCTGTAGCTTCAGCTCTTTGGTTCTAAGTATCCCCACGCTCCTCTGTCCCTCGACTTCCCAGCAATTCTGTCTGTTCACTGTTCCCTGATGCTCAGGTGCCAGCCACAAAGCCTTCCAGAGCAGCAGAGCTGATTTCCTCTACTTGCTGTGAAAATGTGAAGTCCCCTGTAAAGCTCATGCATCTCCCTTGGCTTTGAAGCCAACCACGTCTGCCTCGTTAGGAAAAGCGCTTCAATTCCAGTCTCCCTCCCCTGGGGCATTCTCAGCAGTCTCCCTGCATTGGCTTCCTGCTGTGAGCACTGACCCTCCTCACATGTCTCTGCCCACCCCCACCATGGCCAAGCCATCACATTTCTCTTCCCTGTTCAGCCAAACTGCTGTTAGATGTGTATATTTTGGTTTAATTCCCTATTGTACACTCATTACTCAGCCCATTATAATCTACTTTCTCCCCCAACTAATCTAAGGAAACTTCTTACAAGGACCCCTAAGAATCACATTCATTTAACCAGTGAGACTAGAGGCACTTACTTCTAATATATCTTTTTTAAAATCAGCCCACTAATTTCCATGCCACAAGTACTTTGACTCTAGGCTGACATCTTTGGCTGCCTGACATCTAGGCTGTCCATCCTTCTAGCTGGTGCATAGTCCATCCCATTCCACACTAGAGGATTCTCCCCAGAATCTCAGCAGGCAAACCCATTCCTCGTACTCGTCTCTGCTCTCAATTCCACGTTGAGTTGTGCTGTCTTTTATTGATTCTCTGCATTGTTTTGTCTCTGAGAGGACCTAATTTCATTATTTCTTCTCTGCTTTAACTACAAATGAAGCGTGAACCACAGCAGTGTCCAGATTTCTTTGGGTTCTGCTATATCTGAATCATCACAGTGTGCTGAAGATCTATGCAGGAACAGTAGCAACAGGAAGAGAGTTTTTTTGTTTGTTTGTTTGTTTGTTTGTTTTTTGTTTTTAGGAAAAAATATGAAGAAAGAATTAGGAACTCCTTTAAAATTACTAATCTTTGTGTAATGGTCATTACTGACATTTGAACGAAGCCAGACCTGATACAACAAATTCACCTCCTTTCCCCCATAGGTCCTTTGCTCTCTTGGAAAATAGAGTCATTTCAGGATAATTTATCAGCTCAAAGATTTTGTGGCACAGATGTAACTAGGTCCACTATATATGACACCACTGATCTTGCTTACAATTCTTTTTCCTGAACTGAACCTTTCTCCAACAAGTCTCTTAGACTGACTAGCTCAGGCTTTAATCAGGGACCCCCCCCTTCTCTGAGAGCACAGGCTCCCGGAAGGTCCCTTCTCTGAGAGCACAGGCTCCTGGAGGCAGCTTTGGCCCGGACAACAGAGACACCATGCCCGTGCTAGGTGGTGTCTTTAAGGGAAGAAGCTCCTGGAAGGCTCTCTGGAAGGTCCTCCTGGTTCTCACGGTCTCTGGCCTTCAATACTGTCTCTACAACTGTGTTAAGTATTTGTTGTTTAGGTAAAGTCAAACTCTCTTTCCGGATGTGTTACTCAAAACATATGTGTTCACTCTCAGAGACACATCAGCCCTCACTAAGAAACTCAGTAGGCATCTAATTTCTTCTTTCACAGATCTTGGGTCCTCTGTCATCTTTGCATGAACTTCCCACTTGATTCCATTCTCTGTGCCCATTTCCTGGTTTTGGCAGCTCAGATGCAGGCGTGGGTCAGAAGGAATTACTCACATTCCATGCCAACCAAGCCTCATTCCCACTGTTTGGTTGGGGTTTTTTTGTTTCTTTGTTTGTTTGTTTTTGCATCATTTCAGTGAGCGGACAAGCCTTCTAGACATACGCTCTCCTATTTGAATTACTAAAATACTCTTAACCATGTAAACAATGACATTTTTCAACCAGTGAAGAAAGTTCGTTCCTCTCTCAGGAAAAGTGCTGTCTATGTAAGGGGCTGCTGGGATCGGGACAGTGCACTGCTGTTAGCCACGCTGTGTCCTACAAACCTCCCCTCTAACCTGGTTCTGAGTCAAACAGGACCCCAGACTGCCTTCGGGCATTAAATATACTGTTCCATGCTTTGAAATACACTGATCCTGATGCTGATCTTTGAGGCTGGAAAGAAATGTGTCTCCAGTCTGATAAACATAACCCCTGTTAGGTTGTGTCGATCTAAAATATCTTGGTGGGGCTCTGTTACTGCATTTCATCCAAAATTTTACATCCTCTTCCGTTCTGATGTTCCACAAGAAATGGCAGGCCGTGTTTTACCTACTGAGAGATATGACATGAAAATGAAAAAAGAAGAAAAGTAATTAAACCGAGATGCTGTGCATCATATCTTTTTGTTCCTATCTTCATAGCCTGTCATTTTAACTGCTTCTGTGTCCTCGGTTGCATGTTTGCTGCTAAACATCTCTAGAAGAAAATATTCTTCTGAAATAGACTGAACATACTTCTCGGAACATGTCGTGTTTAAAAATCCACAGAGACTTTCAAACAAAGCTCAAACCCTTGTTTTGGCATATGCCACCATCATGCCTTTGGCATCTGCCTGTGTTTCTAGCCATCTTTCCCTCTATGCTCCTCCTCTATTTTAGGATGCAGTTATTTCAGCTCTTCAGGGTTGTACACATGTTCTGGGTTTTCCTCCTCCTCGTAGCTCTGTACCTACTGACTTTTCCCTGCTCAGAACCCTGTTCTATTTCCTGCCCTGTCATGCCCGGTCATTGAGGGGCTGTGCTTACAAACAGTTCCCGAATCCTCCCGCTCTCATCTCAGAGGGAGTCTAAATTCCTCCTGTTATTACTTGTTACACACTTCTTTGTTTCGTTACCATGGTGTGGGTCATACTAGCTTTTGAGAATAGGTTTGGAGCCTTGTTCATTAGTATCTGACATATCAGGTACCCAAAAGTATTTAGTAAATGTATAAAATAAAGACCTTTTTATGATGATGTTTTAAAATAAGTAGTTCATATAAATACTGTTTAATTTCCAAAATGGATTTGCATTTCAAATAAATTAAAAACCTTAATTCACATTTTATATAATATAAACTGCAACATCTTCAGTTCAGATTTTGTTTGGCATAATGCAATACAGATTTTAATATATACAAATGAATATGCCTTCTAACTACAAAAAGTATATTAGGTGCATCACTCTTTACTTGATTCAGTGGTTTTTAAAGTGCTTGTTAACCTTTCAAATTAGATTTGTCTTCTCAGTTATACTTAACATGGAAATTTGTATCCTTCCCTTTCAGATTTCTTTAATTAGGTCGATTACTCATTTTAGTGTTTTTATGAGACCGAAGATGTGTACATAGCTAGGTAGCATTCAAAGACTTCTCCATGATTTGTGTGATAGCTAGTAAAAGATTAGGGTGTATGTAGGTTCTCCCAATACTTGAATTCATTATTATGGAAAAGTTTTTATAATCAGACTAACACAAATGTAAAAGCAAACCTCTCTTCCATGACCTTCCTTGTCAGCAAAATAGCATAAAACTGCATTTATTACTAATACTGTTTTTTTACAAATTAATACAATGTATTACATGAGTGGTGAGCAGAAAAAAGGGAACTCACATTCTTTATTTTAAAATAAATAAGGACTCAAGGTATTTCTCTAATGAATGCATCTACAGGATAACAAAAACGTTGGTTACCTTTTGTGGGTCGGGTGGGTCTACCAAGTATCTGAGTGCCATATATAAGTGAGTAAGTGCTTTGCAAATTTATAGTACCATTAAAACAGAGTTTTCGTCTTGCATCCTAGTCTTAATCTCAGCTTGTCATGATATTATTTGGTGACAGTATAACAAATTTTAATGATTAACCTGTGTTTGCCTTGCATGGGACATTTTGGGCCCTTTGATCTGTTCTGGGCTTTAAGACCCATCCCCAACGTACATACACACACACACTCACACACACAGACACACATACTCACACACTCATGCACCCTATCACCAAGTCAGCTCACACTTCTGCTGTTCTCATCCACTCATGGGAGGAGGATAAGAGCAAAAAGAAAACACCACCACCACAAAACAAAACAAAACAAAACAAAACACCTCCCAAATATTCTCACATTTTCTTGCATTTTGATTTTGCAAATTTAAGACCTTGGGGACTAGAATGGTTCCTAACTGTGAAAATTATTTTACAGGAAGCAGATTGATAAGTGAACAGTGTTTTTTATTTTGAGACTAGAGAAGAGAAAGTGATGTTTGTGGGGGTGAGGGTGGTCAGCCGTAGGAAACTTGTGAGTCTGCCTTCTTGGCTTCCCGGAAACAGGAGTATGTTAACCTGCTACAAGGGCTGAACCCCGAGAAAGAAGACAGTAATGTGAAGAAAGAAAGAGCCGTGTCCTTTAGGACATTTCAGAGCAGAGTGGTGTCATGTTTCTGAGATTCAGCTTCAGGACGGGAAAGAGAGCGAGAAGATGTGGAAGAGCGGGCACCAGAAGAGGACAGAGTGGACGGGAGGGGCACGCTGAGTGTGCGGCTCTCATTGCTGCGGAGGCCGGAGGGACAGTGCAGGTCAGGGGTGTGTAGACACATGGTGCAGTGTCGGCCTTAAAAAACGAATGAGATCCTGTCACTGTGACGATACGGATGGACCTAAAGGGCGTTATCCTAAGTGAAATAAGGCAGGAAAAGACTAAAACCGTATCATTTCATTCACATGTAGAATCAAACAAACAAACAAACAAACAAACAACAGGACAGAAACAAAGTCAAATATGGGACTGGTGGTTACCAGCAGGGCGGGGGCAGGTGACACAGGTGAAGGGGACTAGGAGGTACAGACTCCGGTTGTAACATAAGGAAGACGCTGGACGTAACATGTGCAGCACATGGAGTGTAGTCAACACAGTCATGGGAACAGATGGTAACCAGAGTTGTCATGAGCATCATTCTCTAATGCACAGAAATAGCAAACCACGGTGATGTAACCTGGAACTACTGGGATATTGTGTGTTAATTATAGTCAGTCAAAATGTAAAAATAAGTAAAGTAAAAAGAGTTGTTGCAGGAATTCTCTGGCTGCTTGTGTGGACTGATGGTGAGGATATCACAGGCTAAAGGCCATGAGGTTGGATAGTGACGTGAAGACAGGTAATCCCCTTCTCCCAATCTGTGCATTTAGATAAAGCAGTAGATGATAGGAGGGAATAACAGGTTAATTTCCTTTGTTTGGTGAAGTGGACACATGGCAGAAATTAAGTCGAGTTAAATAAATACACGGGCACTTAGATCGTGATTACTGCCGAGGCGTACTCTTAGGTTCCAGGGACAAGCTGACCTTGTCCCACCCTCTTCTCATGGCCTCCCATGGACACCTCATGGCCTCTCCTGGTGGTTGACTTGCCTGAGCTCTGTGTTCTCTCGGGCCACCTGGGAGCATGACAAGTCAACTGCATGCACTTCTGACCTCTCATACGGAACAACTCCGAGAATGTAGCCAATCATCGTGAAAGGTCTGTGGAATCAAGGGAAATCTGAATTCAGTCCCATCACTCATGTCAGCATTTTTTTTTCTAGAAACACATTCACATAAATATACTTACATGGAGGTTCATGAGGATGTATGTATATTTCACTTTCTAAGCTGTGACAGGATAAGACCTAAACACATGGGCTCCTCTGCATGTGCCTTTCTCGAGTCTGGCCCACACCTGCTTGTCCAAGGCCAGCTCTTGGCATTCTCACACTGCCTCTGTGCTCCGGGCTCATCGGCCCCCTGTGTCTCTGCTGCAGAGAGCCAGTGTTCACCCCTGCGGTACGGCCTCTGCAGGATCTGTCCGCCCGCTCTCGGTGTTTCCTTATGTCATTCACACCTCAGGCTGTCTGTCCTCTCCATGGTGATTGCTCGTCCTTCCGCCCTTATGTGTTGTAGTGCATATGTGGTCCTCTGATATGTACCCCCTGGTTCCTGTGCCCTGTCCTGTGGTTTCATGCCACTTCCAAGCATCCATCAGACAATAACCTGCCAATTACTTACTTTCTGTTGTAATGGTTTCTAATACGCAGGACCCACAAGGATGGGCGTTTTCCATGCTTTATACTAAGGAATGTGGGTGCTTAGTAAATATTTCTTTAATGCCAGTGAAAAGTTTTGTATTTTTCTTGTTAAAACTATTCATTTATTGTACATCCAACACCCTTAAAATTAAGATCTGTGAAATACAATGTTTTTGCCTGCCTTCTTCACCAATTTATCTAAAGTACATAAGAAGTGCTTGGCAAATATAGAAAGAACTCAGACATATTTAATTACATGGTACATTTGTCATGGGATAAACAATTTTTTTTAAAGATTTTATTTATTTATTTGACAGAGAGAGATCACAGTAGACAGAGAGGCGGGCAGAGAGAGAGAGGGAAGCAGGCTCCCTGATGAGCAGAGAGCCCGATGCGGGACTCGATCCCAGGACCATGAGATCATGACTTGAGCCGAAGGCAGCAGCTTAACCCACTGAGCCACCCAGGTGCCCTAAACAATTATTTTTTAAAAAGAATTTATTTATTCGGGATGCCTGGGTGGCTTAATCAGTTAAGCATCTGCCTTCGGCTTAGGTCATGATCCCTGGGTCCTAGGATTAAGTCCCATATTAGGCTCCTTACTCAGCGGGAAGCCTGCTTCTCCCTCTGCCTGCCGCTTCCCCTGCTTGTGCTCTTTCGCTCTCTCTGACAAATGAGTAAATAAAATATTTATTCATTTGTCAGAGAGAGACTGCAAGCAGGAGGAGGGGCAGAGGGAGAAGCAAACTCTGTGTTGAGCAGGGAGCCTGATGAGGGACTTGATGCCAGAACCCTGAGATCATGACCTGAGCTGAAGGCAGACGTTTAAGCAACTGAACCACCCAGGAGTCCCTAAGCAATTATTTTTTAAGTTACTTCCAGAATTTACACATTTCTGGCCTTACCCAACATTAAAAGTACTTTAATACTATATATGTGATAGATTCTAGTATGCTTGGATAAGTCCTTCACAAGTGTATCAATGAGATCATAATCAGTGATTTGAAAAGAATGTAAAAAGATGGAAAAGAATTACTTACTTAATGCTTGCAGATGTCCATGGAAATGGACTCTCTTATACATTGTAGTAAAAACCTTGGGCACCAATATTTATGAAGGACATTTTCACATTTTAAACATGTGTATGTGAAAAATTAAAATGTGCAAATTTAACAGTAACAATTTTAGAAATTTATCCGTTGTATAAGTAGACTGATATCAAATTTCTGCACAAGAATTTCTATTATAAAGTTGTTTTAATGTTAATGAAAAATGGAAGTATTCTGAAGGTTCTAAAATTAATCAATGAAGTTATATTGAGATAATGGGAAAATGTGACTTGTAGGCACAAAAATAAATGAGATCTGTGTTTTCTAAAATGGACATATTTGGATAATTACAGTGTTAAAACACACAGGTTTTGAAATATATAACATCATATACTTAATAATATTTATAGTAAGTGTATATCCTACCTACCTAAATAGCTACTTTGATGTTTAATCTACTATTTGTCTGCCTTTCTAAAACTGAAACATACTAGTAGTTATTTCTTATAACTGGAATTCCACTAATTTTTACCTTTTTCTTAGTGCACGAATGACTTAACACTGTATTTATATTTGATATTGTTTAGATATCAGCTTACCCCAAAATAATTTATAGATTTAATGTAATTCCAATTAATATCTAGCAGATGATTTGCAAAAATTATCCATTTTATTCTAAAATGTGTATAGAAATAGAAGGTCCATTTAATTTCAAAAGCTTTCTAGACAAAGAACAAAATAGAGGACATCCATTAATTAATTTCAAGACTTACTACAGAGTAGTCAGTACAGTGTGTCACTGGAGTAAGAATGGACACGTGGATTCAGTCAAAAGAATTTTGAGTCCAAACTAAGTCACATGTATGTTCAAATTGTTTTTGGCTAAAACTCCAAGAATATTAAATGGGGGAGAGAGCAGTCTTTCTCACAAGTGGAGATGATGGGGCACCTGGGTGGCTCAGTTGGTTAAGCATTTACCTTTGGCTCAGGTCATGATCTCAGGGTCTGGGATCAAGTTTGGGGTCAGGCTCTCTGCTTGGCAGGAGCTTATTTCTCCATCTGCCATACCTCCTGCTTGTGCACTTGCTTGCTTGCTCTCTCTCTCTGTTAAATACGTAAAATATTAAGGACAAAACAAATGGAGATGAAAACCTTTACATCTTTTTGGGGAAAATAAAAATCTTGAGCATAACCTCCCATCATACAAAAACTTAACTTGAAATGGACCATAGATCCAAAAATAAAACAGAATCAAGTTATCTATTAAAAGATCTGTGAGAATATCTGTGTGATATTGGGAAAGGGAAAGATTAGTTAAGTCAGAAGAACCGTGAACGATTTTTAACAGAAGGATAAATCCACTTCATCAAAACTAAAAACTTTAGTTCTTAAAGGGAAACAAGTAAGGAGAAAAGGGTCTCCAGAGATGGGAGAAAATGTTAAAAATGCATGCTTCTGGGGCGCCTGGGTGGCTCAGTGGGTTAAAGCCTCTACCTTCAGCTCAGGTCATGATCCCAGAGTCCTGGGATCGAGCCCCGTATCAAGCTCTCTGCTCGGCAGGGAGCCTGCTTCCCTCTCTCTCTCTGCCTGCCTCTCTGCCTACTTGTGATCTCTCTCTCTGCATCAAATAAATAAATAAAATCTTTAAAAAAATACATACTTCTGACTTGTATCAAGAATAAATGAGAACTCTTACAACCTAATAATAAGAGGGAAGCAACCCAAGAGAATGGTCAAAAGATTTGAAAAATTAAAAGGATATATAAATTTCTAATAGGAACATAAAAATATGCTCAAAAATTAAGGGGAGGCGAAGGAGGGCACTTGTCATGATGAGCACAGGGTGATGCATGGAAGTGCTGTACACTTGACACTAATATTACGCTGTATGTTAACTGGAATTTAAGTAAAAATAAAAAAAAATTAGTGTTCTGAGAAATGCAAATTAAAACCAGCAAGATACACAGCTATAGACAGACTAGAATGGCTAAAATTTAAAGTATTGGGATAAACAAGTGGTGTTGTGCTTATAGATCAATCAGAACTCCCATGCAACACCAGTAGGAGAGGTAGCAAAAAACTGGTACAACCATGGGCATTCTTTGAAGTTATCTCTGTAGTTAAACAAACATTTCCTTTGGAAAACACTTCAGATTAGTTATAGAATTACACTTAAAGTTATCCATATAACCCAGAAAATAAGTGTACTAGTGTGTACACTAGTACATGAAGATTTGTAGCAGCCTGGACCTCCATGAAAATCCAGGACTTTACCAGACAAGCCATCCAATGTGGCTTCTTGATTAATAGCATAGGAAGATATGAAAGTGAAGTAGCCATTATTATCAATATACAGAATATCAGCATTTTTGACATTATATTGTATGATTTTTTTGTGACATCTTAAGTAATCAGAAAGTATTCCTTGCTTAACAAAATTCATGGCCTTTTAGAGAATATAAAGCTTGAAGGGATCCTAAACTCACCTATTCGCCTTTACTGATATTTATTTACCAGACATGCTCTTTGTAATTAAGGTGTTCAACTAGATAAAAACAAATTGACACCCCCATTCTATATTAAGAGCAAGCTGATTTGAATACTTAACCACCTTCTTATGCTACTCTGAAATGTTTGCTTTACCTCTTTGTACCTTACTCTGTAAAATGAGTATAATAATAGACTTCTCACAGAGTTATTGTACATCTTTGTGAATAGCTTAGCCTGGTGCCTGGAACATAGGGGCTATTCCATAAATTTTAGTTTCTTATTGTTGTTTTTATTTTAAAACTTGTATGCCAAGAGCACTTGGTGCCTCTCTCCTCATCTAAATCAGGCTTTGCACCTTGACATAGTCGTTGATATGACTAAGAAACTGAGACTTCATGATTAGAGCTTTATGTACAGTGGTTTTGTCTTTGGGGCTTGTCTTTCTGGAGTCCATCTTGTGATCAGTAGAAAAAGCCCTGGGGCCAGCTGCCTAGGTTTGAGTTCGGATTCCTCCATTTATTCATGTTACATAACTTTGTTATGATGGGAACACAGGAAGTCATGTGGGATTATGGATTTCCACTTTCATACCATGAGGGATCTCCACAGCCTGAGCTACGCCCTATACCAAGACTGGGGTTGGTTAGGTGGATACGCCTGCCTTTCTTTTGTGATTGGAGAAAGACTGTGAGTTATTTGGCAAGTTCTCAGACAAATCATTTCTTGTAAGGGGTATAAATGGAAGTTAAATGGTTGACAATCAAATCTCTTAAATCTGTCCATATTTTCATACTCTTCAAAGAATCTTCAAGCACCCACATGTACAAAGCTTCTGAGTTAGGGTACAGATTAAGCTGTTTTAAAAAGATGCTAAAATGAAGTGAATCAAGACACTCAGAACTCCTTCTGCCTTTTTATCTGCTATCTCCATGTGTTCCCCAATGCATTGTTGAAGCTAATTCCTACCAGTTTCTGCTGCCTGTGGAAGACAGAAAGAGAAAGCAGAGGACAACTGGTCTCCTCAAGACGTGCTATAGAAGTTGCACACAACCTTCCTCCAAGTGTCAGGGACCAGATGTTCATCAGGAGGCCATGGCCAGATGGACAGAGGCCAGGAGAGGTGACTTGTTACTGTTCATCCAGTTGTTCTTCTAAAACTGAGCAGTTCTTTATTAAAAGGTAGAATCGTAAAATGAGTTTGGTGGATAACTAGCAGACTAATACTTTTAGGAACCTTGTCAGGCACTTGTTTTAAAATATGTTGTTTCTGAAGTGTCAACTTTAGATGCTTCAGTGATAGCCAAACTAATTATTTCTGAATCCATGAAAAAAATAAATAAACAGGAATAGAGGACTATTTGAAATGTACTTTATATTTTGTATGATTATTCTCCAGTATCCGTAAGAATAACACATATCTACTAATAAACCCATACTTGGCCTTCCATTCCTTGAACCACAAAATGCCACACTAAAGTATAATTATCTTCTTTTCTCTGAAGGATGATTACCTATTTTTTCTTTGCCTTCAGGAAATGGAGCTGGTTTTTTCATGAGGACACTTATTTCAGTATTCTGAAACTTGAGTTGTAACAAAATGTTTTATTATTTCAGGCTCAGTATTGACTATTACTAACTATTCTTCAATGTCAAGCATATTAATGTGTATTTTAGCTGGGAAAAATAATAATTTTGCCCTTAAGAATAATTTATAATTCTGTGGGTTATTTGGGACATTTTTGCTTCTTTTGAGATAATCCTGGATTTTTAAGTTTTTTGTATGTCTGAGCAATAGTTGGTCCGTGGTTCTACTTTACATGTTCTTAGTGATTAAAAGGCATTTACTTTCTATTGTAGTTTTGTAATTGTATATATTTACCTAATATGTTTTGAAATACAAACTATTTTTTACACTATAGAAAATTTTTGTAAAATTAAAATTAAGTATTAATTACTGAACCAAAGTTGAGTACATAAGCTTCTTCCTTAAAGAAATCACACATTCAACATTTCAGGTCACTGGGGTGCCATTTGGACAATAATTTAGTGTTGTAATTTCTCCACATAGTGCCATGGAGTATTGGAACATGACTTCTGAGTTGCTTAATTTGAAACCAATGTGCAGTTTAACCTCCCCATGTGTTCTTATTACATTTGGGGTTCTATGTAAAACCCTTATGAATATATAGACTTTTGAACTTGCTTAACTAATTTTAGAAAGATGTAACTTACTTACGGTCTTTTTCTGGAAATGGCATGCCCCCACTTTCTTCCAGATCCGGCAATCAATATTCTTCAATAAAAACCATATGCAGGGGTGCCTGGGTGGCTCAGTGGGTTAAGCCTCTGCCTTCAGCTCAGGTCATGATCTCAGGGTCCTGGGATCGAGCCCCGCATCGGGCTCTCTGCTCAGCAGGGAGCCTGCTTCCCTTCCTCTCTCTGCCTGCCTCTCTGCCTACTTGTGGTCTCTCTCTGTGTGTCAAATAAATAAATAAAAATCTTAAAACAAAACAAAACAAAAACCTGGAATTTAAAAACAAAACAAAACAAAAAAACATATGCAGTGTCTATGAAAACTTTCTTTTGAATTTAGTATAACTTTTCATAATGAAAAATGATTTCTGTAAATGCATTTTGAATTATGAATTTCACCCTCAAAATAATTCCGTGAGTTGTACAGTGTAGGACCTCCAATGATATAAAAAAGCCTTTAGGAAAAACTCCCCACATGAATTTTTATTTTATCTTTAGTAACAAGTGCATGTCTTGCAGTGCTTTAAGGAAGTTGAAGTTATGGAAAAAAAACAAAAAAAGCAAAAAAGCTTGAAATTAAAGAAAAATAATTTTAAAAAGAAAGATTTATAAACCACTGTTATAAATGAAGGTCATTTAAGAAGAAATGTGTATAATAAAACAGTTCTACTTTAAAGTATTCTCAAAGTCAAGAAATAGTTGCATACATAGAACAAAGACTTTTTGAACTATTTGAGTGTGTTGTTGACTCAGTGCTATGAACTTTACTGCATATTTAGTACAAAGTAGAATTCTTGTTCTCAGTTCAACCATCAAATACGACAACAAACCATGACTTACTGCTTCTGTACAATATTTGAACTCTGTTTCAGTTTTTCCAATAATGGCCTTCATAGTCAAACAGTTTGGCTCAGAAACATGGGTTTCATTGTGGTTCCAGGTGTCTTGAGTCACCTCCAACTTCGAACAGTTCTTTTATCCCTTAAGTTTATGCCTTTCATGTGTTTGAAAATGCGCCTCCCCTTGGGTTTGTGTGATGTTTCTCCCTGATACCATCCAGGTCTAGAGACTTCAGCCAAAGCATCACTGAGTTGTGCTGTGTTCTTCTCATCACATCTCTTAGGGGCGCACACTTCCGATTTGCCTGTTAGTTGTGATGGTCACTTGACTCACTGGAACGTGGTCTACACAGTCTTGTCTGCCAGACTTGATCCCTCAAACATGTCAAGTGTTCCCTGCATAATGGATTCATACTTTCTTAGTAGTTACTTTGAAACTCTGTAAAAATCCTGTCTCTCATGAAACTCCAACTTATTTATTTATATCACTTTAGATTAATTCCTCCTGCCTTATTTGATATTACACTCCATTACTTAATATTTTTGATGGTCAGATTTCTCCGGATTTGTCCAAGAGGAGTATCTTTGGCTTCTGTGTGTTTTTGACATACATTCATCTTGGCACACTTTCTTGCTACATGACAGAAATTGTTCTGGGATCATTGTACACTTTTATATGCCTTTATCCTGTACAGGGACCCTTGGTATGTTGTAGAGAAGGATGATATTTAGAAGCCAAAGTGTATTTGTTGTGTTCATTATTGCTGGGGTGCTGCTGTGTCCAGCTTTCTCAGTGTCAGAGTTATAAAATGTGTATTTGTTCACATTTCCATCTCTAGTTATGCTCCTATCTAACTGTCTATGTACCATAAAAACCTTGATTCTACATAGATATTTCCAAATCCAATCCCATAGTGTAGGGTACATTCTTGTTTTATTTCTTTCCATATCTGTATTACCTTCTCTAATATTGAGGAAATGACTCCATTTGGCTTCTATTTATTTACTTCATCAGCAGTCCTCTGTATTTTCATCTCCCCGTGTGGATGCTCCCCTCACCCCAAATGTGGGTGCTTTAAATGGCCACCTCTGTGGGCCCTTCCTGTCTGCCTTAGAGCTGAGTGTTCATGAGCTGGGAGGACTCTTAAGAAAAAGAGGGGTTAGAGGAGGAGCACAGGAAAAGATGGTGTGTGTGTGAATATCTCCCTTTCTCCATTCTCACTGGCACCACCTGTTCTAATTCCAGCTCATAATCCAGTAGGTCTCACTCCACCAATAACGTCTCAACCACACATCACATTTCCTGTGTTCTTGTCTGTCTGTACTATGTTCTGTGTGGTTCTTCTATTCTCCAGGATGCCAGTTCTGTATTTTGCTGATTACAAGCTACAAGTTAATTTTGGATTGAAGTGCTAACTTCAGATATTGTGTGTGTATCTTTTTTCTTAAATGTATGGAAAACTCTTTCTTTTATAGATATTCCTGGGTATTTTGATAGTGTCTGTTTCATAACACCTTGCTTTATATCTCAAAATATACTCACCTGTTTTTATTCTGGTTCTGGTAACTCTGGTATATGCAGGATGATTTACAGTTTTGTTGGCTCTCCTAACTCTCATTCACAGTGGACTATTCCTTTTTTCTTAAAAAATTTTATTTATTTATTTGAAAGAGAAAGAGCGCATAAGCAGGGGGAGTGGCACACACAGGGATAGGGAGACGCAGACTCCCGCTGAGCAGGGAACCTGATGTGGGACTCACTCCCAGGACCCTGAGGTCATGACCTGAGCCAAAGGCAAACACCTATCTGACGGAGCCACCCAAGAACCCTACAGTAGATTATTTCTTCATGTATTTTTGTGATTAAAAAAAGAGAGAGAGATAGCAAGGGAGGGAACATGGGCAGGGGAAGTGGAAGAGGGAGAAGCAGGCTTCCTGCTGAGCAGGGAGCCTGATGAGGGGCTCCATCCCAGGACCCTGAGCTGAAGGCAGATGCTTAATGACTGAGCCACCCAAGCACCCTTATTACTGTGATCTTTAATGGTGAGACCATAACACATGCACCTTATCTGTAGGGATTTTTTGAAAGTTTAACTGCATTTCTCCAGAAGGTATGGTTAATTCTGGCAGGTCCCTCAAGGACTTACAAATCTAAACAATCTATTTTTATTTTTGCCTGTTCATTTTTATGTAGATAAGTGGACACATATGTTATAAATGTAAGTTCCAATACTGTGTGATACTCAGCTTGTGGTTAGGAATTGTTAGGACACAATCTTTTTATTTTTTTCCCCCTTTATGGAATGTTTCTGCTTTTCATGCTTATTTTGTTCCTTGTAGGCATTGGTTTTTCAAACACCCAGATTTCTTTTGTGGGGGGCAGAGTGTTATCTTTGCTTCACCCTTCCATGCAGGGGTCCTTAGAGCATCTCTCTGAAAGATCCATTGGAATATGAGATCTGGGCTAGAATTTCCTAGAGCAAAGATTACTTCCAGGCTGACTTGACCTCTCTGGATTCCCAATTTCATTTTATTTATGACATTCTAAGATCTCCTTATCATCTCACCAAGACAACCATCATCATATATACATATTTTTTTCTAAATTTTATTCAGCATTTTGGTTGGTTTCTTTTAGGTGATCCCCAAAAAGTTTCTTCCAGTTTCTCTGATCACCCTGTATGCCATACTGCCAGAACCAGAAATAAACAATAAATTTAAAAACATTTAGTAATCTTGGAGTAATGTAGTAAATATAATTACATCTATTTCTTATGATGGAAACTGACACATATTGTTTAAGATTGATAATATTACAGCTCTTCTTTTTTGTTTACCATCCTTTGTTTCCAATCAAAATCAATATTTAAAAAATGAAACAAAAGCTGATTTTCTTCCTCAATACCAATTTTTAAAATAAATCTAGATAGTCAGAGGACACCAAAATCTTAATGAAGAAAAATTCTGCTTTTGAATGAACACATTATTATAATCATCAGTTAAATTTTGTGACAATTTCAGGTTTTTAATTTTTTTTCTTTTATATGGTGTTTATAGGATGTAAAATATTTCCTTTAGGCTAAAAGCCATATGGCAGAGTTCCATATCTGGATTGAAGTATTGGAAAATTGTCTTAATTTCTGTTCATCCAATTTTGAATTTTCAGAGGGTAAGAAAAACACCCTTTTTTTCAGCTTTGATATTTTTCAGTTTTTTTTTTTTTAACTTTTCTTGGCAAGACTTCTGCTTTGATGAATATGGTAACATTTTCCAAAAATGTATTGTTAATAACTATTTAAAAACCACATACTCGAGCAGTCAGAGGTACGAGATCTTGTTTACTAAGTGACTTTGGCAGTAATCACTTTAAATTTAGGCTAAAGGGACAGGTGATGGGGAAACAAAATACCTTTTTTTTTTTTAAAGATTTTATTTATTTGACAGACAGAAATGACAAGTAGGCAGAGAGGCAGGCAGAGAGAGAGGAGGAAGCAGGCTCCCCGCTGAGCAGAGAGCCCGATGCGGGGCTCGATCCCAGGACCCTGGGATCATGACCCGAGCTGAAGGCAGAGGCTTTAACCCACTGAGCCACCCAGGCGCCCCCAAAATACCTTTTTAAAACTGTTTGTTGCAGAAGTGATTTCCCATATATGTCAGCTCATTGCTAAGGTACATAGCAGTTCTGTTTTTGGCAGTTTAGGTCTGTGACTGGTTACATCAGCTGACAAGAAAATTGTGCTAATGAAGCCAGAAAATGAGTTTAAATTCTCAGTTTGCTCAATTAACTTTCTTTGACCCCAGGGCACTAATGGCACCCCTGCAGTCAGTCAATCTGAATGTTCTCTTATTGGCTAGAAAAAAATTTACACAGTTCAAAGAATTTTTACCTATAATAATTTACTTTATTCCTCTCACAGTGCTAAAATATAAATGATACCATCTTAGAGATGAAAAAATGGGATTTTGGCAAAATGGTTTTGGCTTACCTTAGAGTCAGAATGCCTGAATGAAAAGTGATTATCCCTAACACAGAACTTTTCTTTTCTTTTTTCTTTTCTCTCCTCTCCTCCTTTTCTTTTCCTTTCCTTTTTTAAATGAGCAGGTGCAGAAAGAGTGTATATGTTGACCAAATTCACATAATCTGTGAGTTGTTTGAGTCAGGATTTCAGTCTAGATAGCCAGGTATTACACTATTAAACCCAGATCCTTTGCTCTTAACCGCAGAAGCTCATGTCCCACTGTACCTTTTGTAGTGTTGTAAGGGCTGCTCACTGCTACACTTCACACATGGGAATACAAAATAAAATTCTATTTTCTTTTTTTTTAATTTTTTTTTAAATTTATTTATTTATTTGACAGAGAGAGAGATCACAGTAGACAGAGAGGCAGGCAGAGGGAGAGAGAGGGAAGCAGGCTCCCTGCTGAGCAGAGAGCCCGATGCGGGACTCGATCCCAGGACCCTGGGATCATGACCTGAGCCGAAGGCAGCAGCTTAACCCACTGAGCCACCCAGGTGCCCTAAAATTCTATTTTCATAAAGTTTTATGGTCTTGTGAAACTCAAAGGCATTGTGTTGATGAATTTACAATGTCTGAATTGGTTTTCTTTAAACACTAAGGATTAGAACATAAGAGAAGGGCCTTCATCTGCCTACTAACTTGTTCCATCTGTGAAAATTATTAAACACGTACTTTAGTTTTTGCCTACAGAATATTTTTGAACAACCTGTACGTTGACCTGTGAGTAATGCATGTGTAATCCATGGGAAAGTGTTAGAGCCCCATTAAGGCTTCTGTCGGTGAATTTTGAGCCTGAGGAACGGTGTCTGCACTTCAAGGATTTATGGTCCTTTGAAAAGGCACGGAGCTTGAAATTGACAACCCCAACCCCCTCAACATTGGAAAGCACCAAGTAACATGTGTGCCCCACTCTACAATTCTCTCCTCTGTGTAATGTGAGAATTTTAGAGCCTCAGGGACAGAATCTGTTCATAAAATAATAATAGGGTGTGTAGGAGAGGAACATGTGAAGCATAAAGGCATATAGCTTATTTCAATTATTTAGTAATCTTTTAATTAGAAAATCCTCTAGGATTTGAGGCAGTGGTTTAGAGTCAGAAGTTGAGTTCAGTGTTCCACCTGAATATCTATATCCATGCCACAACCCCATAAACTCTGCGAAATCAGACAATGAAAAAATGTAGGATCTTTGTGGAAGATAGTACCTCTGAAAGAATTAGCCTTGAACGGCCATCCATTCTTTAAAAATGAACTGATGGGAATGCCTGGGTGGCTCAGTAGATTAGGTGTCTGTCTCTTGATTTTGGCTCAGGTCATGAATTCTGGGTCCTGGGATCAAGCCCCACATTGGGCTCTATGCTGGATTGGAGCCTACTTAAGATTCTCTCTCTCCCTCTACCCTTCCCCCTGCTCCCTTATTCTCTGTAAATAAATAAATCTAAAATAAAAATGGATTGATAAACAGCATGTGATATATACTTATACAAACAAAATATACAACCGTGTTTACAAGGTAAAATTAATTGCTTTTCTTTATTTTTATGGGTGGCACAAATTTTCTTTCAAGCACAGCAAAACTTAATTCTCTTTCTTGGGAAAAGTCACAGGGTTCTCACATTACACAGGGAAAAGTCACAGAAAGTCACATTCTGCTTAAATTCCTAAGTGAAGATTGTGAGTTTACAGCATGTGTCTCTGTGCAGACATATCTATTTTAAGGAAATGTTAATCATAGGGATCATTAATTTACTCAGATACCAGAGAAATAAATTATCCTAGGAAAGCCTTTACACTGAGTTGAATGGATCTAAACACAACCTCTATAAAATTCAGACAATGTATTAACTATTTTAGACCCAGTTTTATATTTCTGATTATCCCAAAATAAATGGGTGATAAAGCATAGCTGGAAATTTGGTTATGAATATTTCAGTATTATTTTCCTCTGCTAACTTTCTCTTCCTAGTGTTTGATGTAAATGGCACATTAACAGTAGAGCATCTGGCAGGTTAGACCCTCTTGTAAGACTCTTCTTCTGTGATCCTGCTTCCTTACTAACCTGCTCGCCCTGATCCATATCCTCTCTTGACCCTCACCCTCAATGACACACTCTGTTCTCTGGTCACCGGATGTCCTGATTTCTTTCCTTATGGCCCTGACGGAGGAATGTCACTCCTGTACTGTTGATGCAGGCTATTACATTTTAGCTTCCATCGAACCAAATGGTTTTGGATTTTCCAGCATTATTTCAGAGACTGACCTCTGCCCATTGCAGCAGATGGACATGGTGCCCTAGCTGTTGTCACTGCCAGTGATTGCTGTCTACACAGGGTGTTGAGGAGAAGTCCTCAGGAAAGCTTTTGGGGGTGGCTTACCAGTGATTTCTGTCTACACAGGGTCTGAGGAGAGGTCCTCAGGAAGTGGTGGGGGGGGGTGGGAGGTTTACTCTTTTTGCTTGTGTGTTACTTTTATTTCTTAACAATCAACTCCTTTTTATCACCTTTCCCCCCCTACTTCTCAGTTTTGTTAATTATAATTAGCTCTTCATTTGATATTGTGATCATTAACCTTTCCCCAGGTTGTGGCCCTGGAAATATCCAAGAATGTCTAGCATAGCTCCATGCACAAAATCGTAAGTGTGCATGACTGAATGATCCTATAGTAGATAGAAAAATTCAGAAATCTTGTGTTTATACATAAGCATGTGCTTATGTATATATGTGCTTGTGTTTATACATAAGCATGTGCACATGCACTAGAAAATGTGGCTTTCAGAAGCTACCTGTTTTCCATTCAATTCATTCCATACTTCTATTGTTTTTCCATTTTATTTTATTTCTTTTCAGTGTTCCAAGATTCATTGTTTATGCACCACACCCAGTGCTACATGCAATCCATGCCCTCCATAATACCCACCACCAGGCTCACCCAAACCCCCACCCCTCCCCTCCAAAACCCTCAGTTTGTTTCTCAGAGTCCACAGTCTCTCATGGTTCATCTCCCCCTCTGATTTTCCCCAACTCACTTCTCTCCATCTCCCCATGTCCTCCATGTTATTCCTTATGCTCCACAAGTAAGCGAAATCCTATGATAATTGACTCTCTCTGCTTGACATATTTCACTCAGCATAATCTCCTCCAGTCCCATCCATGTTGGTACAAAAGTTGGGTATTCATCCTTTCTGATGGAGGCATAATACTCCATTGTATATATAGACCAAATCTTCTTTATCCATTCGTCCATTGAAGTGCATCTTGGTTCTTTCCACAGTTTGATGACTGTGGCCATTACTGCTATGAACATTGGGGTACAAATGACCCTTCTTTTCACTATATCAGTATCTTTGGGGTAAATACCCAGTAGTGCAATTGCAGGGTCATAGGGTAGCTCTATTTTTAATTTCTTAAGGCATCTCCACACTGTTTTCCAAAGTGGCTGCATGCTTCTAAAAAATTATTGAGCCCAACTTGACGTTAAAGGAAATCTCTCACTTTGTGTTGTTTGCATATAAATAATTTTTCAGTTCAACATTAAATTTTTTATTAGTTGCTAAAATCTTTTTCCAGATCTAGGAACTTAAAATAAAACTATATAGCATGTGAATTCGTCCTCGAAGCATTGCTAGATAAAGTGACCAAAATACATTGTGGTATACTGATCTGTCACTACAGTAAAGTTCCAAGAGAGTGGTTTGCTAGTTTTTATTTTTTCAAATGTAAGCAAATTGCTGTCTTTAATAATACCATACTTCACAATTTATCTAGGAAATAAAATTAAAACTTCCAATTACTTAATTAGAATATTATGTTATAAATCATATTCTAGAAGGAAAAATTCTGAAGGTGGCAAGCATAACTATGGAGGGCATTTATCAAGCTAAGTAGGTAAAGTGCTTCTCCATGCATATTATTTTAATTGGCATATATATTTAGATATTTTAGGAAAAAGCACACATTTAATGTGAGCTTCTATTTGGCTGATGAAAGAGTAAAAGCTAATCTTTGCTATCCCATTGCTGCATTCACTGGTGATCCCACACATTAACATGTATGCAGAGAGAGAGAGAGGAAGAAAGACAGAATTTGACATTAACAAGACAATGAAATGAGGCAAAAATTGGGACAAATCATTTTGCACTGGAAAGACAAAGGGAAAATTGATCAACAGGTTCAACAATTTTATTTGTTATGGTTGAGAAAGATGAATTTTACAAATCTCTTGGTGTTATGCCCCAAATAATGCAGCACGTGGTTAAACCTGGAATAGATTTGGTTCTGAATTAGTCTAGTCATCTTTCAAATAATCAATGTGGAAAAGATGGCTAAGACCATTTCTTGCGTGGATTTTAAAATCTCAAATATAAGATATACCTTCATATAACACTGTAATAAAAACCGTTCAGGCTGTAAGTTATAGTGATTTGTTGGGGGAAGACTCTGAGTCTCACAGACATTGAATACTTTAACTGAATACCTTCTAACTAGTAAGAGGAAGAATTTCTGTTTCCCAAACAAAGGTCATCATTTTTCCACAAGTCTCAGAGCAAGTAGGGAGAATGACCAAGCTTTGCGCTCAGATATTTGATAGTGGGTTTATCGTTCTTTCCCACCTTCCGAACAGTCAAGAGTTGAAGGAAGAGGAAACAAAAGAGAGTTGAAGTAAGAGTAATTCTTTGATTTGGACAGGACTAATGTGATAGATGTTTACAAATATGTCTGCGTATGTACCTCCTAAATTATAAATATATAAAACTCAGGCCATGTAACCTTGTGTGTGTATGTGTATGCGTGCTGTGTTCTAATGGAGTCAAACTCTATTTCCTTTTAAAACTTGTTTATTGTCTCATAGGAAAACCTCTTTGGAGAGAATGAATGTAAGTTCTGTGTGCAAGTAAATACACCAGCTAGAGCAGCAGTTTCAGCTTGCTTTTGCTGGCAGAATGAAAGAGGTCACTACCTCCCACAAATTGGATTAAAACTTGAGCAAGGTAAAGTAGCTATGTATCCTTCTGTTTCTGAATTTATAGTTGAATAATTTCAATAATTTCAGGCATGGCTTGTCTGATCTGATTTCTGGGCATCAGACTCTTTTAACACCACAGGCAAGCACGAAAAACAATGGTTCTGTCTTATGATTCTCTTGTAAATACTGGAAAATCACATAACGTTTCACCAAAGGTATTCACATAGTCAAATAACACAAGTTTAAATGAAGTAAAAACTGTAGCATTTTTAATGGACTTTATTTTTCAGAGCAGATTTTAGATTTATAGGAAATTGAGTAAAAGCTACAGAGACTGTCTATATGTCCCTTGCCCACACACATCACCGTCTGCCATTGTGGACGTCTCACTCCTCAGCGAGGATTTGTTTCCATTGATGCATCTGAAGTAACATGTCATGACCACCTGAGCTGTATAGTTTACACTGGGTTCATTCTTGGTGCTGTACCTCCTGTGGGTCTTGACACATGTGGACAACAAGTAACCACAATTGTAGCATCCATCAGAATAGTTTCACTGCCCTAAATTCTTCTTTGCTCTCCCTGTTTACCCCACTCTCCCCCCAGTACCTGGCAGCCACTGATCTTTTTACTGTGTCTGTAATCTTGTCTTTTTCTGAATGTGATATAGTTGAAATTATATCCTTTTTCATGGCTTTATAGCTCATTCCTTTTTTAGTGCTGAATCATATTCCATTGTCTGGATGGGCCACAGTTTATTTATCCATCACCAACTGAAAAGCACCTTAGTTGAGTCCAAGTTACTGGCAATTATGTGCAGAATTTGTGAAGATGTAAGTTCTCAATTCATTTGGGTAAAATATTAAGGAACACAGTTGTTGCATCTTATGGTAGGAGTGTGTTTAGTTTTGGAAGAAACCGCCAAACTGTCTTCCAAAGTGGGGGTACTGTTTTGCAATCCCAGCAACAGTGGGATTGAGTCCCTATGAGTCCACATCCCATCAGCATTCCCTTTGGCCAGCGGTTTGGATTTTGGCGGTTCTACTAGGTGTGAAGTGGTATCTCATTGTTATTTTAATTTGTAATTATCTAATGCCTTATGATATTTGACAGCTTTTTTATGCTTGTTTGATATCTGTATACTTTCTTTGGTCGGATGTCTGGTAAGGTCTTTGCCCACTATTATTTGTTAAGATTTTTGTTCATTTTCCTGATTAACTTTTAAGAGTTCCTTGTCTGTTTTAGGTAACAGCTCTTTATCAGATACTCTGTTGGCAAATGTTTTTTTCCCAGTGTGTGATATGATTGCATGCTAGAGGCTGTGATCTAATAGAAAATGTTGAAGCCATAGATGAGAAAACAGGTGAATGATTAAACCAGATCTATGGGGCCCAGGTGATAGATATGGGTATGCACTATGGTGGGGGGACAGGAAAGCAGAAACAAGGTAAAATGATAGGCTTTGAAAATGAGGAAGGAATAAGAAAGAGAAATAACAATTTTTAAAGACTCCTTTACTTCAAAAATATTTTCTCTTAAATCTGAATGTCTTATAAATATATAAAAATTACAATGTTGGGGGTTGCTGGGTGACTCAGTTGGTAAGCATCTGCCTTCAGGGTCCTGGGATCAAGCTCGAAGTCTGGCTCCCTGTTCTGTGGGGGGTCTGCTTTTCCCTCTCTCTCTACCCCTCCCTGCCAATCATGCTTTCTCACTCTCTCACTCTCAAATAAATAAAATCTTAAAAAAATTATAGTGTGGGAATATAAGATATAGTTAAGTTAAATACCTTGCCCAGCTAGTATATGTTAGGCCTGAAATGCGGGTCTGACAGTGGCTCTGATCCAAGTCACCACAGGTGAGACTGTATGTCTGTCCTTGTGAACACAGACACACACAGGTGCGTGACAGGGTCTCAGGCGGGATGTGCATCTCTTCCCCCACCATCTCTTCAGTCAACATTTGTCTCACTTTGATCTCAGCTTCACACTTTAACATTTTTACAACTTTGTATTTAATTATTGCCAAGCAACAATTTAGAGCCCATCTTCAATTTTTGGTTACATCTAATAAGAACAACCTTATCATGTGTTAACATGTGTTCAAAGTATAATAAACTATGTGTTTAGGTGTAAGGAGGGATGAGGACATGCAGAATTTATAGATGTCAGAATGAGAACAGATTACTTCCAGTATTATTTTAATAGCAAACTGAATTGATCAAATTATACTTCCATTTTCATTTACCAAAACTCATTGCTTTAATAGCTAATAGGTCATTAAAAACGTGTTTACTTTCAAGCTGTAGTTATGTGCCTTTGGTTATTGTAATATATAGAAGGAGAATTCAAGTTTCTTTGGCATGAGAAAGCTGTTACACGACGTGACGCAGAACCATGTAAGAAAATCCAAGTATCAGCCTATATTTTATAGGCTTTCCTCATTTTTAAAGCCCATCATTTTACCTTATATTTAAAAAAGCAAACACTGGTGATGTTAAGCTATAACAAAGTTCATACAATGTTTTTCTCTGTCAATGAACATTGAGTGGAGCAGAGCAGAGCAAATGCGTGCTGCCTCAGCTGTGTGCTGAATCACAAAGGTAAAAAACAAAGACGAGTGAGCAAGGCTTGAAGTGACCGTTGGAGAGTTGCATGTTTGTGTTCTGAAAACAGGGCAAATTCAGGAAGACATGGCATCCAAATGAAAGTCGCATACAAATCCAGAAGCTGTGGAGCATCTTCGGAGTCTGTGCAGACATCTTCTGAGGACCTTGACTGAGGTGAAGGGCAGCTGCTTTCTGTGCAACTTCCTAAAATGCTCTCTGAAGATGCCTTCCAGCCCTCGCCTTTCCCAGACCCGCCTTGTTTCTCATCTCTAGGACTGCTATTCTTGGCAGGTCACGACTCAGTGGTTTTTCTTATGCAATTTGAGTTCTTCATCGATTCTCCTGCTCCTTGTGCAAACCCAGCTGCACGCACTGATGGCTTTGGAACCTGGTCCTCGAAGATGGAGGAGGACCTGGGGGCATCGCTCTGGGTCCTCCATCATTCATCCCGTGTCCCATCCTTGTGAGCCTGCTGCTTCTAAACCCAGATGATGGCAAAGGGAAGGAAAAATTCTTCTTGACCCTCAAGGTCTTACATATGGACTATTAAACTGACCCGAGACAGATGAACAGGAGAAAATACCCCAAAGTTTTATTAAATGTGCCTGGAGGCCCCCTGATGAAAGGGGGAAGACCCAAAGAAATGACCAAGATGGGCAGTTCTTACACTTTTTAGACAAAGAGATAATACATTTGTGAGGAGTTGACAGGACAAAGAAAACTCAGCACTGGGAACTTCAATTAGTAAAGAATTCTAAATAGAATTTGGGCTGCAGTAGTAAATTAGTAAAAAAAAAACAATCGCATTGTTTATATGACATTCTTGGGCTCTGAATTTCCCATCTCTGGAGATTAGGAAGTCCCTTCACCTCCCAGGACAGGGATCTTTCAATGGGGAGATTGATTTCCTGCCTTCAGGGGACAGAGGGGGGTCTGAGTGTCTTTGTATCCCCTAAGTAACGTTATTTAAAATAATCAGTATTCCAAAGTGACACATGTAGGGTCAGCCTGCCACTGGTCTCTACAATGTTAACGACTTAAAAGTCTTCACTTCCTATAAAAGTATATCAAAAATACTATTTCATTTCTATTTTTGATATTTTAAACAAGGTACTCTTAAAAGAATTAGGATAACAGTAAACTTTAAAGCATTCTGTCATATATATCCTTCAAACATTGAATATAAAAAAACTGAACAAATACAGTACAATCCTATAAATTTATGTGAATTTATGTATAGTGAATCACATCAATGTGTATGGCATTACTGATTCTAAAAATGATCTTAGAAAACATTTTGTAAAACTAAAAAATCAGTTTGATTCTTGATGAACATCTAAAGGTTTATAAATAGAAATTTATAAAAAGTAATAATCGAAACAGGAAACAACATACAAATATATTTAATCAATTTTAAAAAGTTAGAACTTTCAAAAAGCATAACAAAGGAAATTACTCAAGACAGTATTTTATCTAAGCTGTGCATCTAATCTATGATAACGTAATTGTGTTTTTAATTTATTTTTAAAATTTTGTTTAAATTCAAGTTAGTTAGACTACAGGGTAGTATTGGTTTTAGGAGTAGAATTCAGTGACTCATCATTTACATGCAAGACCCAGGGCTCAGCAGAATTAGTGCCCTTAATGCCATCACCCATCTGGGCCACCCCTTCCCACCTCCCTCCAGCAACCCTCAGTTTGCTCTCCACAGTCAAGAGTTTCTCTGGTCTGTTTCCCACTATCTTTTGTTTCCTTCCCCTATGTTCATCTGTTTTGTTTCTGAAATTCCACATACAAGTATTATGGTAAGCAAAGTCAGTCAGTCCGAGAGATAAATCTGATATGATAATTTTAAGGCAAACATGAAACAGAAAATATTTACATTAGTATATTAAATAACTAAATATAAAAGCACTCAGACTTAATAAGAAACACATTAAAACACCACATGAAAATATAAGTTTTAGATAATAAAAAATTTATGATGACATTATATATGTATAATATGTATACACACATATTCAAGTGATTAATCAAAAAGTTATGTTTTTAATGCATCACATTACAAAATGTTTTAAACTGTTAAATTATAGAATATCAATTAGATTTTTTCCAACTATTCCACATTATGTACCAAAGGATTTTTAACAATGAGGATACTTTATGTTGTGATCAACCAGGGGAAGTTTGGGGTATAACCGAGTCAGCTTTGCCTTTGTACCCAGGCAGTGGGGGCTCCCTCCATTTGGACCTGGCTCCAGACACCCCATGGTTCGGATTGCTTTTCTCAAAATTTGTTCATTTCCCTTCCAGGAGGGTTAGGAGACCCCAAATGTGCCATCTGGGAAGAGCAGCCCCAGACTGGAGTTCAGTCTAATCTCCCCTTCACAGAGCTCTGTTCTTATGGTCAGCCAGATGCCCTCGAGGACTAGGAAGAGGGGGAAATTATGCTTATATCCTCATCCTGGTGCTTGTTAGTCTGGCCTTTGTTCTACAGGGTGGTCTGGTGACCCAGTGGCCTGCGATGGAGTCATCCAAATAGTGCAGACACCTTAATTTTTGATGATTCTCATTCACATAAGATGCAGGTCAAGTTCAGCACTCGCCTCCTAGTGTATCTCTGGAGGTTTGAGCCATATTAGGGACATATTTTTGGACACTCCCCTTCTCTTGTTACCACCACTGCACAGTCTCGAAGGAAGTCAGTGTGTCGAAGGCTCACTGACTTCATGGTGCCTCTGTTGGTGAGCCGGTCATTCCCCTGCCTAAGGTCTGATATGTGGTCAGACAGCCCTTTATGGTAGCTATCATGGGGTGGTGGTCCCTCTTCTTCCTGGGGACATTCCAAACACATGGGTCCTTCTGGTTGGCTCTCTGATATTGCTGGTGAACATGGAGGGACTTCGGGGCCCCTCGGAGAACTCTTGAGGTAGAATACACATTCTTTGAGGAGACTGCTCACTCAGACAATTAGTGTCTCACTATCCTCCTTGCTAATAGGGGGTGTATGAAAGAAAAGGATGTGGTTTGCATTCAGGGACTACATTTGGGAATGCAGCAATGAAGGTCACAAGGATTAAAGGGAAGATACGTTGGATAATGTAACGGTTAGACATGTTTAGAAGACACATTCTGTGTTTACCCAATAAAATTCCAGAGAGTATATTTAACATGACCTTTTACTTTAACACAGTCTTTTCATGTTTTCCTGCATATTCTGGGTTAAGACTTTCCTTTTGGGACATCCTTAACAAAGCAGGTTAACCAACTGAGAAAAGGCCATTGCAAGGGACCATGCTTGGGTGATGCAGTGAATGGTGGGGCCTCAGGGGCAGGGATGTGAGTAGCTTTATTTAAATGCCAGAGAGCTGCCCAGACAGGAGCATCTTGATGGCTATAGCATAAACAGTGGTATGGAGGCGATGTGGCTTTGTGAATAATCGTGCCACTGGCTTTTTCTGGAGTATGGCATATGAAATTTGCAGGGATCGTGCAAATAGGAAGAGATGCTTTCTATACCCAAAAGGAAAGAAATGGTACCTGAACACTGAAGAATTTCCATGTGCACAGACTGTGTAATAAATATGTAACTTCTGGTTTAATCCTTAGTCTACTAAGTTTCCTTGACAAATCACCAGACCTCAAATGATTCCATAAATTTTATAATGTATTTTTTTAAAGATTTTTTTATTTATTCATTTGACAGACAGAGATCACAAGTAGGCAGAGAGGCAGGCAGAGAGAGAAGAAGGGAAGCAGGCTCCCTGCACAGCAGAGAGCCCAACGCGGGGCTCGATCCCAGGACCCTGAGATCATGACCTGAGCCGAAGGCAGAGGCTTTAACCCACTGAGCCACCCAGGCGCCCCTTTATAATGTATTTTTAAAAATGAAATTGTTCATATCGTCAGGCAATGAACAAAAAATATATTTATACAGGGTTCATGCACCTGCAGACACACTTGGACCCTACCAATAGTTTTGGCAGCTTGCCTCTTCTTATAATAAATTAATACTTCTCAAAAAGCTGTCAATGACAGTTGCTATTTCTGCAAACAACTTGTACCACTATATTTACATAGATGTTTTAATTGGCTCACTAAAATATTTTTACATGTGTAATTTTATTTCATTTTTATAATTTGAAGCTGCTGTTAAAAAAATAGGCATGATTCTAAAAATTAACATAATAAACAAAATATTGTCGTTTGATCCAGGTAGAAAAAGTTGCTTATAAACATTGGAGTCCGAGGCAGCCCCAGTTCTGCTAAAAAGTGATACAGTGTCCGACAATTGCAAATAACAGACACTTAACTTTACTCCTGGTTTTCTCATAGATTCAAAAGAGAACAAAAGAAGTAAATTTCTCACAATGGGACCTTATTAACAAATGTCTCCTATGTTGCAACTCTCACACTTTGGAATCACTGATACTATGTAATAGGTCTATCAGATTATAGATGATTTTTTATTTTTAAGGGTTCTATAATTGCCAATTATTATAATTAGAAAAAAGAAATAGAAGTGCTACCCCCTCAAAGATGTTGAACATAATTCCTGTCCCTTAAATGTTAACCACAAATGTACAATATGAAAAGTGGAGAAAAAATATTACCTTTACATCCTGTAAGGGGTTAGTATCCAAAATATATAGAAAATTTACACAGCTTAATATCAAAAAGATTAACTACTTCACTAAAAATGGGCGAGAACTCAACAGACTTTTTTTTTCCAAAGAAGACATTCAGATGGCCAATAGGCTCCTGAAAAGATGCTCAACATCACTTGTCATCAGCGAAATGCACGACAAAGCCATGACGAGATGTTACTACATACCTGTTAGATTGGGCTTTACCAAACACAAAAAAACAGCGGGTGTTGGTGAGCATGTGGAAAAGAGGGAACTATATACACCGTCCGTGAGCTGTGATCTGGGGCAGCCACTGTGTGAAAAAGTATATAGGTTCCTGAGCAAATTAAAAGTGAACTACTGTACAATCCAGGAACTCTCCTTCTGGGTATTTAGCTGAAGAAAACACCCCTGTTTATCGAAGTCTTATTTACAGTAGCCAAGGGATGGAGTGAGTTCCGAAGAGGTGGCATGCATATATATATATATGTATATATATATATACATATTGGTTCTGCTACCAATATAGTATCTGAGTCCTATTTCATTCTATCTATCTATCTATCATAGATAGATAGAATGAAAAATATATATATACATATAGATAGATAGATAGAATGAAATAGGACTCAGCCATAAGAAAGGACAGGCACGGGTGGATCTAGAGAGGTATTATGCTAAATGAAATCAGAGAAAAGCCAGTACCATAGGGTCTCATGCATAGGTGGAATCTAAAAACAGACTCGTAGAAAAGGAAATAGAGCGTGAGTTGCCAGGGTGGGGAGGGGTCAGGGAGGCAGGTGGCACAGGTGAAGGGGAGGTACATACATCCAGTTCTAAAGTAAATACAACATGGAGAAGTGACCTACGGCACAGGGAACGTAGTCTGTCCTGTCGTAGTAACTTTGTATGGTGACAGACAGCAGTTACGCTTACCTTGCTGATCATTTTGTCATGTGGACAAATACCAAGTGACTGTGTTGTATGCCTGCAACTAATAGGATATTTGATGCCAATTAGGCTTCAATTTAAAGGGAAAAAACTGAATTCCTGAAAAAAAAAAAAGACCTTTCATTGGGAAACTTGAAACAAACTACCATCGTTACCATGAACTGTAACACATCATGCTAATAGCATAGGCCCTTGATATGATTGGATGAAAATTACACTTCTTGTCCGTGGTCTGCCTCCCTCTGGTCCAAGAATAACCAAAACAGCAGACAAATCCAAATTGAGGGGACATTCTATGGAACACTCGACCAGCACTCCTGATCTCCAGGAGTGTGTGACCACGAGATCAGTACAGGCCACAGAAGTCTGAGAAACTGTCACAGCCCAGAGATGCCCAGGGAGATAGGACAGCGAGGTGTCATGTACAACAGAGAAAGGACATTATGCAACAAGTAAGTCTGAAGGAAGTATGCTTCATTCAATAACAATAAATCAATAGTGGTTCATTAACTGTAACGAAGGTACCATACTCACAGTGATGGTTAATTGCATGTGTCTTTTTGTCTGGTTAAACATTATTTCCGGGTGTGTCTGTGCAGGTGTTTCTGGATGAGATCAGGATTTGAATGGGTGGGCTCAGAAGAGCAGATGGCCCTTTCCAGTGGGGTAGCAGAACCAACTGTGCTATCTGCATACATTTCCTATAAATTGAAAACTATCTTAAAACAAAAATCATTTTTCAAAAGGATTTACAAATTTCATGAAGTTAAAAACTATAAATTAAAGAAAAAAGTAGCAGTACTTCTTAGTTTCTTGATAAAAGAATTAAAGGCATTATTAGCCATATGCATATGAAGAGGTTTTTGTGGAATATCAAAAGAATGCTGCAAACAAAATATTAGGAAACCTATAAGCACAGTTCACATGTGAGGTGTCATATGCAGAGTCTTTTGTGGTATAGAAAAAAAATCAGGAATTACAGACTCAGATAAAAATTTGGATTCAAATTCCAGCTCTCCTGCAGATTCTCAGACCAACAGCTTTTCTCCCTCAACTTCATTTTCCCAGCCTGTAAAATGGGGCTAATTTCATGGACCTCCTGGGGGGAAATGTGGAGGGTGTTGGACACAAAATTTGTGTTTAGGAAATGTTAGTCCGGGTCCATATTTGGTCATAGGCTGACACAGTGTGTGGGATTCCCGGGGGAGGTGAAACACGCTAGTCTGGGGTCCCTTACTCAGGACCCAGTCATTCCTAAAGTCACCCCCCAGTGCACGTGTGCGAATGCAGTGGAGTTTTAGTAACTCCTGGAGTCAGACTGGTGTTTGGGGAAGCTGAAGATAGGCTGAAGCCATTTTTTGTATCCCCTGCTTTTTAAAACTACTCAACAACTGGAAAATGTAAATACAAGCAACATTTAGACTATAGCAGTGTGTGTGTGTGTGTACCTATATAATGCCCCGTAATTCTTCCAGAAAATGCCAAAAATAAAGTTACCTGAACTGTAATGCCACCTGGATATTTGAGACATTGCTATTTTGATTTGGGTTTTCATAAGAATACTTTACATTAGGAAAAACTGGATAAAAATGTAAAAATTCAGTGTTACCTGATATAAATTGATAGTTCATAATGTCTTTGGTAATCACTCTAAATCCTTTCAACCTGCTGTGTTTAATTTTAGGTTTTTCAGGTTATTAAAATTTTTCCTTAGTAAATTAATCTGTCCCTCACCACGTTCCACATTTAATTAGAATTTAACCAGCCTAGCAATACTGTTTGTTCACCCTCGCTGTCCTCCCACCAGGCTGAGCTCAAACTCTTAGCCAAGTGTCCACCTGAGCAGTTCTTACATGGTGAGAGCCACCGAACGCCTTCCCTGAGACAGAAAACTTACTTTGCATTCGAACTGGAAGTGAACTAAATTTTGGTGAAATTAAAAAATAATAATAGTAACAACAGAATTCCCCAAAGCACTTTGAGAGTTGTATTTTCTCCCAAGATTTTTTTTTAATTTTTATTTTTTTATAAACAAATTTTTATCCCCAGGGGTACATGTCTGTGAATCGCCAGGTTTACACACTTCACAGCACTAACCATAGCACATACCCTCCCCAATGTCCATTACCCCACCCCCCTTTCCCGACCCCCTCCCCCCAGCAACCCTCAGTTTGTTTTGTGAGGTTAAGAGTCACTTATGGTTTGTCTCCCTCCCGATCCCATCTTGTTTCTTTTCTTCTTTTTCTGCCCCCCTAGTCCCCCATGTTGCATCTCCACTTCCTCATATCCCAAGATTTTTAAGAGACATTTATATGGAAACCAAGTTCAAATAGTAACTGTGGCTTTTCTACCCACAGCCCTCCTTTCAGGACACATAGTCCAATACTGAGGTTCACCTCTGGCACCAAGGGAAAGAGCATTTATACCAAAACATGGACAAGGGTGCAGGGGGCAGATGAGTGTCTGAGGTGTGTCACCGAGGGCAGAGAAAGCCGCTGCAGAGTGAGTGCCCCAACCGCAAGCCTGCAGTGTTGCAGGAGAGGTAGGGGGCATCCTGCATGGAGGGATGGGCAGCACCCCCATGGGGGAGGCAGGGAGATGACCTGTTTGATCAGGTGTCACTAGAAGCCTTTGAATTT
>PISX010018600.1:0-40935 GCA_004024625.1 Mellivora capensis | reverse complement strand
TGGGAGGGAGACAAACCATAAGTGACTCTTAATCTCACAAAACAAACTGAGGGTTGCTGGGGGGAGGGGGTTGGGAAAGGGGGGTGGGGTAATGGACATTGGGGAGGGTATGTGCTATGGTTAGTGCTGTGAAGTGTGTAAACCTGGCGATTCACAGACATGTACCCCTGGGGATAAAAATATGTTTATAAAAAAAAATTTAAAAAAAAAAACATTTTATTTTGAAATGGTTTTAGATTTATGGAACAATTTAAAGAATATACCACACACCCAAGTAACCCTATCAAGTAACATCTTAGATGAGTGTAGAACATTTATCAAAATGAATGAATTAATGTTGACATATTTGTATTAACAAAGTCCATACTTTATTCAGATTCCCTCAGTTTTTTCTTTATATCTTTTTTCTGTTTCAAGATCCCATCCAGGACACCACATTACATTTAGTCATCATGTCTCCCTAGGCTCTTCTGGGCTACAAGAATTTCTTAGACTTTCCTTGTTTTAATGACCTTGAAAGTTTTAATTATTACTGGTCAAGTATTTTGTAGAACATCCCTCAACTGGGATTTGTCTGATGCTTTCTCATGATTAGACCGAGGTTAACATGCTCCTGGGAAAAAGACCACTGAAGTCAAGGTGCCATGTTCATCACATCAACAGTGTAAACTCTCAGTATGACTTCTCACTGCTGTTGTTAATCTTAATCACTTGGTTTCTCCACAGTAAGAGTACTCCTTATTTCTCCTTTTCATATTGTAGCCTTTGGAAGAAAGTCACTATGTGCAGCCCACACTTAGAGTTTTAGATTTTAGGGGTGGAGTATCTATATAAATTATTTGAATTTCTTCTGTACAGGAGATTTGTCTATTCAATCCCTTGTATCAGCGTGGATTTATATTTATGTTATACTTCTGCTTATAATCCAATACTGCTTCATTTATTTTGTTGCTCAAATTGTTCCAGCTTTGGCCACTGGGAAATCTTTCCATCAGCCACTGTATCCATTTTACATTATTGTGGATTTTTGTTAATTTGTTCTGTTCTTTAGCACTTCCTTATTTTCTGGCACTGTAAGATGCTCTAGGATCATTTTGTATATATCCTGCCCCAACCCTAGAATCAACCATTTTTCCTAGGTACCCTAGTGCTTTTTACAGGAGAGTGGTATTAGAAACCACGATCTGGGTGCTAGCGGTGCTCATTGCTATTGAGGTGTTATTGATTCTAAGCCTTCTCAGCTGACAGAGCAGGGAGATATATGTATGTACACGCTATTTCCATACATAACCATCTGTTTCTATATTAAGCTGAGCATGAGTTCATTCTAATGATCCAGCTCTAATCCATTACCACATCATCATTCTGTTCTCCTCCCTTGCTTATCTGTAACTTCCCAATCCAAATGTGACTAATCTAGCTCCCTCCATCCAACATCCATTTACTTAGTCATTCATTTCCAGCAGCTATGTGTCGTGGTTTCAGGATTCTTAACCCATACCCTTGTCAAAAACGACATTGTCAGCTGGAGTACAGTGCTTCAACAACAGCTCCTGCTGGCCTCCATCGTACAGCTTCCATTTGCTTCCAGAGCGACACAGGTCAGCACCTTGTTCTCCAATCCCCTTCACTAAGGTTGTTTCATACACTTGTAATGCATTTAGATTCTTTTCTCACATTCTGCATTCTGTCTTGGACCCCCTCAATCTCCTATGTGATTTTTTTAAACTTTACATATGTTAAGATTTATTCTGACCTGTAAAGTTCTATCAGTTTTGACAAATGCATAATGTCTTATTTCACTACCTAAAACGTCCCCTCCCTTCAACCTTCTCCACCACCACCTGCCCCCAGTCTTGGGCAGTTACCGATCTCTTTACCATCTCTTTAGTTTTGCCTTTTCCAGAATGTCATATGATTGGAATCATTGTGTAACATTTTCTGGCTTCGTGACTAACTTCTTAGCAATATGCGGTTGAGATTAATCCATGCCTTCTTGCAGCCCCTGGCTCATTTCTTTGTAATGCTGAGTAACATCCCATTGTATGGATGTATTACAGTTTATCCATTTACCTATTGAAGGACATCTTGGATGCTTCCATTTTGGGGCAATTATGAATAAAAGTGCTATAAACATTTGTGTTGGTGCAGGTTTTTACATGGACCTAAGTTTTCAAATCAGTTGGATAAGCACCCAGAAACACCATTGCTGGGTTGTATGGCAAGACTAGGATTAATTTTGTAGGAATCTGCCAAACTGTTTTCCAATATGGCTGTACCGTTTTGCATAGCAATGAACGAGAGTTTCTGTTTCTCTACATCCTCACCATTGATATATATATCGGGTTGTTTTTTATTCTAGTCCTTCTAATAGATGTATCTCATTGCTTTAATTTGCAATTCTTAATAACAATGTTGAGCATCTTTCTGCATGCTTATTTGCCATCTATAGATCTTCTTCCGTGAGGTGTCTTCAAATCTCTTGCCTGCTTTTTAACTATTTTTTCCTTATTGTTGAATTTCCTTTAGTTTTATGAATATAAATCAGATTTCTGTGCATGTCCAGAACCTGTACTAGTACTGTGCTAGTCCAGATATCAATCACTTTCTTCAATTTTCCCAATGGCCCCTATAGACTACTCACACTGCCACTCCTCCAGAATGCCTCTCCCCCTACTTTACATCTTCTCCCACCAAGTAAGTTTGTGTGCTCTTGTGCTTTTGCACATGCTGATCCTTCTGCCTGGAATACTTTCCTTTTCCTTCTTCCAAGGAAAGTATGTTGCTCCTTCCTTTTGTTCCAAGAGCAGTTGGAACATGCTTTTCAATGTTATCCATCATATCATAGTACAATTATTTGCACATCAGGTTTTCTCCAGTCTTAGGTTATGAGTTTTTCAAGGGGAAAAGGCAGGTCTTAATCCATCTTCACAATGTTCAGTCCCCGCCTCCCTTGTTAGGACTGATTAAGCAAAATTTAAAATGGTATAAAGATATTCATTGTTATTTCTAAGTTTTTGATATATCTGTTTGGAATTAAGATTTTCATTCTGTCTCTACCAAAGAAAGCCAGGTTGGCCTTCGTTTGAGTGTTTACTTAAATCCAATCCATTTTCCTGAATCTCGAGCTTTAATTTACACAGTTTTCTAATTTAGCAGGTCTGGAGAAGGGCTTGAGAATTTGCATTTCTAATGATTTCCAGGTAATGCCACTATGAAACCACACTTTGGGAACCACTGGTCTATATATACCATGTGGTCTTGCTGTGGTTGTTTTGGTTTTCTTAACACTTATAAAGTACTTTGAGGTATCTGCTATGATTGGTAAGAAATTGAAATGGACCTTAAAAAAGTGTTGTGAAAGGAAATTCAAACAGTGCAAATTAGGAAAAGGATCTTCAGAAGTTGTTGAAATGATTAAAGCCCTATCCAGGGTCCAAATGAAGATGTCTGAAATCTATTGAAAGAAAGAAAAATGTTCTTGGAAAGCAAACTAGAAGGAGGTGTACAAAAGACAGGGATAAGGGGTGGAAGGAGCATCAGGGATTTTCACAGCTCAATATGTAAACTTCAGTGTTGTTTGAATCTGTCACCAAGAGAGTGTATTCAAATATGTATTGAATAAGTAAGAAAAATATTATTAGGAATAGTAGAATCTGACCCTCCAGAGGCATGCCAGCTTCTACAGCAAGGTAGATAGAATACTTGAATATACTTTATTTTCTTGCTTCTCAACCAAGGCCTGTCCAAGGACATTAGCCATAGTCTGGAGACATTTTTGTCACAACAAGGGTAGGAGAAAGTGGTGCTACTAACATACAATAGAGGCAAGAGGTGCTGTTGAATGTCCTACAAGGCGTAGGACAGCCCCCACATCAAAGAATTACGTGGCCCAAAATGTCAATAGTGTCGAGGTAGAAAAATTTTTGTCTGAACTGGGCTCACAACTGGTGAGAACTTGTGGTTCTCAGACATTTCAGAGGAACCAAGCAAACATTATCTTGTTTGCTTGGTTCCACAGTATCTCTCATGTCTCATAAAAGACATATGTATGTTCATTTCAGATTTACCATGAATTTAAATTCAGTTTGAACTGCAAATAATAAAATGTAACTCCCTTTTAGACAACTGATAATAAGTGAGTCAAGTAAGTGGGTTTGTTTGTTTTTCAAAACCAGGAGGGAATCCATGCCGTAAACCGTTGCAGAGAGTGACTAGTGGGAGAGCCACGGTCTGGGTCAGTCATCACAGGCATCAGGAGAGGCTGGATTGGGACAGAGCTAGGAAGAGATGGGGAGATGCTGCCAGGGGATGGGGCAGTTCTGCCAGATGTCTCCTCAGCCCATCCAGAGTGAACCCCTGATCTCTCTCTCTCGAGAGCCACACAAATTCCAGACAGCTTCCTCTGGTGGAATAAGCTAGCAGCTTCAAACAAACACATCTATCTTTGTCACTCTCACAGATCCAATTAGCAGCTTGGAAAACCAGATGTGTTGCCTATCAACGGCATCCTTCTCTTTCCTCACCTTCCACATCCCCTGGGCTGTGCATTGCCCATTAGCGACCTTCCTGAAGAGGCAGGATGGCATATTGGTTAAGAGCACAGACTCTGGGAACCAGGACATCTGGGTTCTGAGTCCTGGCTCTACAACTTTAGCTGTGACACCTAAGCTTCCCCCTTGGTTTTCTTACCTATAAAATTGAGATAATATTAGTACCTCATACCGTCTTGCTGGGGAATTAATAAGATAATATATGGCTGGTGCCCAGAATATAACAAAAATGTTAGCTCTTCTTTTTCCCTACCTCTAATTCCCTCTTTGGGGTGTCCTTTTAACCAGATTTCACCAACACAAAATGTTGGTTCTTCCCCCACCCCAGCATATAGATGATCCCTGTACCCTCTTACTTTACTCTCCTGCAAAGAATAATATAATTTGTCTTCCAAGCTCAAAAAACTCTGGTACTCAGATAGCTTTTGTTCTATATGGGAATAGCCCAGACAGTCTAGAAACCAAGAAGTAGGGTGCTCAGTTCCTTAACATTGGATCTTGAAATTTTTCTTTAGTGAACAATTATTCTACCTAGTTAATTATGATGTTTTTTTGGAGTTTTAATTAAAGGTGTCCCTTGATCTGTAGAGACTAACATGCTGTCAGCCATTGGTAAGTAAAATAATTAATCTTGCCTTTTAGATTGCCGCTGTGGGTAGGCTGGATAAGCAGGAATTCCCAGCACATTTTCTCAGTTAAATCTGAAAAACTAAAATAAATAGTGACCCTGGACATAGTGCTACTGGCTTTCGAGGTGATGAAGGACTCAGCAAATTTGTCTTAAAGCCACTTGTTGAGCAGAAAGGACGCTAAGGAGCTGAAATCTCGGGCCCTTTCTAAATGAAATAAAAACAGACTAGCTGCCCTCTCTTCTTCCATCTTCATTTCCTAAACTTGAACTATTTGCATCTCTTTTTCTAGAATTATTTCATGTCCCACCAGAGCTGCACCATTATTTACTTTACTTTTCCCCATAAATCAGTCCACTTCTTAAATTGTATGTACATTGGTTTAGGGGCACCTGGGTGGCTCAGTTGGTTGTGTCTGACTCTTGATTTTGGCTCAGGTCGTGATCTCAGGGCCATGAGATTGAGCCCTGTGTCAGGTTCCACACTCAGCACAGAGGCTGCTTAAGATTCTCTCTCCCCCCCCGTCTCTCTCCCCCCCTCACTCTCTATTCTCTCTCCCTCTCTAAAAAAATAATGATACTTTTTAAAAGCTGTATGTACATTTGTTTAAAGGGGGAAGCTATGTTAAGAGAAAACTTATTAATTTCCAAATAGAGGATAAATGTAAAAAATGAATACCATGGAAACTAAACTCTGAATGTTTAAGATAAAAATAGAGAAACATAATGATGCATCTTATTAATACTGTATGAAAAACTATGTGTTAGCTCATTCAGCTTCATTCTCTCAGTGACTCTGGATGGCAGAGACCCACAAATGGAGCAAATTGCCCAGGGTCCCAGGTGGGGCAGGCAGGACAGGTCCAGCATGGCAGGACGGAGTCGAGTTCACTTTCTCCAGGCCACCTTTCCTGAGAACTCCCCTCAAATCCCGTGCCAGATGCCCCAGGATAGACAACAGTGATTCAGGTTTCCACCAAGACTTTCAGGTTTTCCAGGACAAAAGGAAAAATTAGTATCTGCTTCAGGAAAAATACTGCTGTTTTAATGATCAGCTTCTCTGTAAGTCTAACAGATCCTATGCATCTGGTTAATGGGTGGGAGAGGCAAATGGGGGCTGAGAGGTTGGGGATCTTACTGATGGAGAAAAGGCAGGGGGCAGTGGGGAAGAGTGGGGGAGCAGGGGAGGAAGTTAGGGCCAAGCAGCTGCTCTGGGCAGAAGAGATGGGGGGACAGGGTGCAAAACTGGTACTGCCACCCAGGGAAGATTCTGAGGAAAGGACGGAAATATTGGGGGTACTTTGTGAATTTTGTCCATGTGATCTGTGATGTCATTCCTCTGCTTCCATGTCTAGCTGTGTATTCTTTTCCCTCATACACTAAAAACAATGACAATACAATTTCAAGTGTTTCTCTCTCAAGTACCTAAAATCATCCCACAGCCCTCAGTAGCCCTTACACCATGAGAAACTGCCCCCATGTGCACCTGCCAACTTCTGGGCTTTCACCTCACCGCCAGCATGGTGATTTATTTATGTTTTCTTTTTCATAGAATCTTTTTATTGTGGTACGCTAGCCACCATACAATACATCGTTAACTTTTTGATGTAGTATTCCAAGATTCATTGTTTGTGCACCACACCCAGTGCTCCTGCAATATGTGCCCTCCTTAATACCCACCACCAGGCCCACCCACCTCCCCTCCCCTCCAAATCCCTCAGTTTGTTTCCCAGAATCCACAGTCTGTCATGGTTCATCTCCCACTCCGATTCCCTTCCCTTCACTTCTCCTCTCCATCTCCCCATGTTCTCCATGTTATTCCTTATGCTCCACAAGTAAGTGAAACCATATGATAATTGACTCTCTCTGCTTGACTTATTTCCCTCAGCATAATCTCCTCCAGTCCCCGTCCATGTTGATACAAAAGTTGGGTATTCATCCTTTCTGATGGCATTTTTGGACCACACAATGATTTTTTTTTAAAGATTTTATTTATTTATTTGTCAGAGAGAGAGGAGCGAGAGTGAGCACAGGCAGACAGAGAAGCAGGCAGAGGCAGAGGGAAAAGCAGGCTCCCCGCCAAGCAAGGAGCCTGATGTGGGACTCGATCCCAGGACACTGGGATCATGACCTGAGCCGAAGGCAGCTGCTTAACCAACTGAGCCACCCAGGCATCCCATGGACCACACAATGATTTAGAAATTCACATTTCCAGCCAAGGTTTCCCCAGAACTCAGCTCCCTACCAGACCCTGCTGTGCCGATGCCTAATGCCTGTATGTCTCTCCTTCATACAGTACGGGGGTCTGTACCCTTATTCCCTTCAGAGCTCGGATCTCAGCTCCAGTATACCACCTCAGAGAAGCCTTCCTGGGCCATCCCCCAAAGGGAGCATGCCTCCCCCAGGGACAGCACCCTGCCCATTACAAAACCACACACCAACACGGGCCCTTGTTTCCTTCATAGCATATGACGCAATCTCCACCTTTTTATTCATTTTGCTGTTTGCTTGTTTATTTTATAGCCTCATCTAATAAACTCCACGTGGACAGGGAATCTGTCTTTTTTATTAAAGAGGTCCTTGCCCAATATTTGTGGACCGAATGAGGGGAATCTGTGATGACTGACAATAAATGATTCGATGAGGAAAGTGTCTTCAGGCTTGTGTCACCATTGATAAGGCCGCATACCAATGAGTAAAATTTTACAGCATTTTTCAGTTTTAGGAGCAAATTCTTCCAGGTTATGGCTATGGTCTGAATGTTTGCGTCCCTCCAAAACGCAAACATTCACATGTTGAAATCCTAATCCCCAAGGTGATGGTATCTGCGGGCGGGGCCTTTACGAGATGCTCAAGTCACGAAGGTGGAATCCTCATGAATGGGGCGGATGCCGTATAAAAGAGGCTCCAGAAAGATCCCTGGCTCCTGCCACTGTGTGAGGACACAGCCAGCAGGTGCTGGCTGTGAACCAGGAAGATGTGATTGTGCAGGCTTCTTAGTCTTGGGCTTCCCAGCCTCCAGAACTGTGAGCAGTGTCTCTTGTTTGTACATGACAGCAGCCCCAACCGGCTGACGGGCAACTTCTTTTTTTCCACCAGAACCTATCAAGGTAGATACTATTTTTTATCCCCATTTTGTCCCTAAGGAAGCACAAGTTAAATAGGTAAATACAATGGGAGGCACCCGGGGTCAGAGATCCGAAGAGCTCCCAGGAGCTCAGACAATGCCAAACGAGCAATGCCTGTTGTTCTTAGCGTTACAGTCTCCTGGGTTTTCCCAGGACTGTTCTGGTTTTAGTACTGAAAATCCTGCTTCCTGAGAAAATCTTACCCAGAAAACTGTAAATCAGACCTTAGATACTTCATGCCATCAGATCCCTGGCCTTGTAAAACTTGAAGACTAAAGTGTGGGGGAACGGGAGGGCAGACAGGGTTTAGAACCTACCGGTGTGGGGCGCCTGGGTGGTTCAGTGGGTTAAAGCCTCTGCCTTCGGCTCAGGTCATGATCTCAGGGTCCTGGGATCGAGCCCCGCATCCAGCTCTCTGCTCAGCAGGGAGCCTGCTTCCTCCTCTCTCTCTGCCTGCCTCTCTGCCTGCTTGTGATCTCTCTGTCAAATAAATAAATAAAATCTTAAAAAAAAGAACCTACCGGTGTGAAGTCACATCAAAGCGGAGGCACCCACCCAACCGGACCTCAAAGAAATGCTGAGAGCGGAAGGCACTAACAGCCTGAAAAGGAGCAGGAACTTAGAGATACCATCTGCGTGCTGCTCCTACCCTGAAACATAAAGGTGGTAACTAGGTCAGCCCGGTTATCAAGCCTCATGCTTTCAGACTGAATCGGATCCACCAAAAGTCCCAAAAGGTATTCTGGGCAATAGTGGTGCCATTTACTGCAGGCACCCTGACCAAGGGAAACTGGCCTATTATCCCAGAAAGGAAAATTCTTCCTCTTCCAACTCAGTCCAATTTGACACCATTTTAAGTACATTGGAAATCTTGAGTTAATCATTCTGGTAACGTCGTCATAATAGTGTGTGTGTGTGTGTGAGAGAGAGAGAGAGAGAGAGAGAGACAGGGACTAATTGCTGCATGGGCGGCACTGCTCATCTACGTAGAAGCTGTAGTGTTCATTCATGCTATTGGGCAACTGAAGTGTAGCAATCATGTATCACATTTTGAAAGAGGCATTTAAAAAAAATCCACCACTAGATGATTCAGACTTAATTATCTTGTCTTTTCAGCAGCTGAGTTCAAGCCTCAAGTGGAGAACACATAGCTTCAGAGGCAGGAGTCGAAGGTGCTCCCCAGCTTTGAACACTTCCTCTACTTGAGGTAAGAATCATGAACAAACTTTTGGTCTCTGCCAGCGCAGAATCTCCCAGTTAGGGATTACCCTTCTGCTGGAGACGCCCCGTCAGTGAGCTGTCATGTAGCCTGAATCTTTATTGTCTGCCTAGGGTTTTCTGTTTTGTTTTTGTCTTTTGTGTCACTCATGCCCACCCAGAAGATTCTGAGAAGGTCTGAGAAAGAAAAGAGAGTTGGTATGGACGAGTGATTGACATTTGCTTCGTTCAGCAATGTTAAAACAGTCCCTCAGTCTTCTGGACTTATGTTTACCTTCATTTCAAGGGGGAACCCAGCTCAGCGGCTGAAAATTCTAACTCGTCTCTAAGTCGAACCAGTATGGATCTAGGAAGAAGGGGCTGCTCTGATCTGTTTGGGGCCAGGTCTTAAACCACATCAAGTGACCTACATCCTGCCAGAGCAAAGGGCCCTCCCACTCGCAGGAATTGTTTAACCTGTTTGTGTTAAGTATGAAGTTTGGGGAAGACTCGGTGTAAATTTTCAATGCCCTTGTCATTTGAGATCTTGGTAAAAATCAGATGTGTGAGCTGAATCCCTTGAAACAGCCCCAGTTCTACCCATATTCTATACCTGTTGATTTAGACTCCTTCTACACATTTTGTCTTAACAATTAGGTTGGAATATTCTGGCAGTCCAGGCTTCTTTAAACGAACTGGACTTAATTTTTCAACCTTTGCCCCTGTTTTAAAGGCTGCATTTCATTCATTTATCACCTCCTTTAACTGATTTTCCCAAAGTCTGTCTGGTATTCGCCAATTGCAAATACCAATGGCAAGTCGCCCTGTCTCAGGAATTTCCAAAGTTGTACTAGAGTTTTCTTATTTCTGGTCATCGGAATGGTTCAGGCAAGGGCCACCTGATACATTTATGTTTTTATATATTAAGTTTTTATTTTAATTCTAGCTAGTTAACTACAGTGTAATATTAGTTTCCGGTGTACAATATAGTGATTCAGCACTTTCATCTAACACCCAGTGCTCATCAGGACAAGTGCCCTCCTTACTCCCCATCACCTGTTTCACGCATCCCCCCCCACAACCTCCTCCGGTGACCATCAGTTCGTTCTCCATGGTTAAGAGTCTGTTTCTTGGTTTCCCTTTCTCTCTTTTTCCCTTGCTCATTTGTTTTGTTTCTTAAATTCCACATATGAGTGAAATCATATGGTATTTGTCTCTCTCTGACTGAGTTATTTCACTTGGCATAATACTATCCAGCTCCATCCATCTTGTTACAAACGGCAAGATTTCATTCTTTTTTTGTGGCTGAATGAAATTCCATTGTGTGTGTATGTGTGTGTATCACACCTTCTTTATCCATTCATCTGTCAATGGATACTTGTCTGTTTATATAGTTTGGCTATTGTAAACAATGCTGCTATAAAGATAGGGGTACATGTTTCTCTTCGAATTAGTGTTCTTGTATTTTGGGGCTAAACGTGCAGTAGTGCAATTACTGAATCATATGGTAATTCTATTTTAAACTATTTGAGGGACCTCCATACCGTTTTCCACAGTGACTACACCAGTTTGCGTTCCCAAAAGTGCATAAGGATTCCTTTGCCTCCACATCCCTCGCCAACACTTATTGTTTCTTGTATCATTGATTTTAGCCATTATGACAGGTGTGAAGTAATATCTCACTGTAATTTTGATTTGCATTTCCCTGATGATAAGTTATGTTGAACATCTTTTCATGTGTTTTGTGGGGTGTCTGGATGTCTCCTTGGGAGAAATGTCTGTTCATGTCTCCTGCCTATTTTTTAATTGGATTATTGTAAGGTTTTGTGGTGTTGAGTTGTATAAGGTCTTTACGTATTTAGGGTACTAACCCTTTACTGCATATGTCATTGGCAAGTATCTTCTGCCATTCCATAGGCTGCCTTTTAGTTTTGTTGATTGTTTCCTTCATGGTGCAGAAGCTTTTTATTTTGATGAAGTCCCAATAATTTATTTTTGCTTTTGTTGCCCTTGCCTCAAGAGACATAACTAGAAAAAAATGTTGTTATGGCAGAGCCATCTAATTTAGAAGGGTTATTCTGTCCATTTATTGGTATGGAAATGTAATGACTTCTGAGGCTTTGAATCGTGGAAGAAACAATTTCTTAGACACAACAAAATAGGTAACTTGTGGGCAGGGTTTTTAAGTCATCTTGGATCCCTCCTTTTCATAGGCAACTCATCCTGCCCTTACTTGTCAGCCAAATTACTTAACCTCTTAGGACTCATCTCCTTGCTTGACAAGGTTCCTTCCCTCTTCTGCCTATAAATTATCATCCTAACAAACAATTCAGCTGAAAGTTACATGCAATCCTTTTATAGCCCTGTAATTTCATTCACTCATAAAACTTGTAGAGGAAAAATGTGTTTTTCTATATGCAGTTTTGAGTTCCTGGATCTCCATCAGTGTAGACCATTTCAGATACTCCCTTTACTGAAGGAGAGCAAATAGATTTTTACTGCTGGAAGGACATTAAAATTCCATTTGTGCCCAAGAAAATACAAAAGGATTTGCACTTTGACGCTTGAAAATCTCCAAATGCTTCATGATTTTTTTTCCACATAGAAGGCATCAAGCATCTCCTAATGTTCCCAAAAGAAAATGAAAAATCTAGCACTTACCAAACAATTAAATTCATAAACACTAGAATTGGAAACCAGAAGAGCAAGGTGTGGTTCCCAGGTACCTGACTTACCGTGAGGTCTCAGACAGGTCATTCAGACTCTCCAAGTCTCTGTGTTCACATGCCTGAGAGGGAGGTGGGGTTATAGTAACATCTGCCTCCAAGGATGATTGTGAGTTGTGTAAATGGTAAGAGTGTGTGTGTGTGTGTGTGTATACAAATTCATTATTTACTTGTTACTCCATTAACAAGTAATAGCTCTGCTCTGGCTTGTTATGCTTTTTCACTGTAGAAATGGAGAGGGTTTTTTTGTTGGTTTTTTTTTTAATTTTTTTTAATTTATTTATTTGTCAGAGAGAGAGGGAGAGAGAGCGTGAGCACAGGCAGACAGAGTGGCAGGCAGAGGCAGAGGGAGAAGCAGGCTCCCTGCCGAGCAAGGAGCCCGATGTGGGACTCGATCCCAGGATGCTGGGATCATGACCTGAGCCGAAGGCAGCCGCTTAACCGACTGAGCCACCCAGGCGTCCCTGGAGAGTTATTTTTATGATGGTTTGGTTTTCTCCCCGATTTTCACGGTCTTCTAGAACCTTTCTTAGTTAACCAGAATCTTGTAACCCCATCGGTTGGTCAGTTAGCAAATACTTATTGAGATCCTAGTTATATGCTGGCAGACAGATCATGTCAACCTTAATTGGGATATATAGTCGAATGTGTACGAAGTTTTTGGTCTAATTTTTTCCCCACCACATTGCACTGCTATGAAAATGTTTTCCTCTTGAAAAAAAAAATTTCTCTCATGCCTGCCTTGGCCTGACACATCATTTACAATTCTTTGCCCATAGCAATGTCAGTGTGAATGCACATCAGTATGGCTTCACCATTTGTTAAAATGTGGACATATTTTTATATCAGCTGGTGAATAGCCACTAATCTCAGCCCCAAGAGTGTTGCCCTCACTCCCATAGTCTCATCCATCTCTGCCTCTCCCCTCCTCCAGGACCCCTTGACCGCCCACCCCTCAAACCCAGAATAACAAGGACCAAGGAGGGCCTAGCACAGATGGCAACTGGCCCTAGCTACTACATCCATTCTGAGTATAAGATGTTAGTGTCACCCTTCCCCTTGCTTGCTTGTCCCACTCCTCACATTTCCTCCCTCAGATCACCTGCTGCCCGACCAGAGACAAGTGTCCTACCCAAGCCCTGCCCCCTTGGCTCTTATCGTCATTGCTCCGTGCTTCCCTTGATGCTCTCTGCACCCCACCATCCCCAAGCCACCACTCCATAGCCCTGTCCCCAGCACTGCCCAGGTTCTTTCTGCACATTGTCCAAAATAACCCAGACCAACTCTGTAGGGCTGAAACAGCATACTGACTGCTAAGACCACAGCAGTGTTAAGATATTGAAATGCCCCCATTTCTAATAGTAAATAGTCACTACTCTGAGTCTCCCACCCCATCCCCAGGCCCAGCCACACTGGCCAGTCCTCCCAAGACTTCTCCTGTCCCCATGATCCAGTACCTAACCTCCCCAACGCTGCTCCTGGACTGGATATTAGAACATCTGTTCTAATGGGCTCATGCACCCCACTAATGTACAAAGCTTTATTAATCACCTCTGCAAAGAATGGTAATATAATGCAGAGCGAGGTAAGGGTTCTTCCTTAATTTATGATTCATTGAGTCATTCTCCCAATAATTATCACTCTATGTTTGAGACACTAAGCCAGGCTCCAGGGCCTCCAAACCAAATGAGGTCTCTGTCATCACGGCACTTACATTCTCACAGAGGAGACAGACAGCACATGAGAAAATAAATACACACACGTGAATAAACATCTGTTTTGACCAAGGATTCAGAAGGAAATGAGATTAACTTAGGGAAGCCAGAAATGGCTTCAGAAAAAAGGCTATATTTAAAGTGAACCTTAAGCAGGTACAGGGTTTCCGCAGGCCCAGGTGAAGATAAACAGCATAAGCGCAGGCATTAGGCAGGAAGCATGGTGAATGTTTAAGGACCAGGAGTCCAGTTGGTCTGGACAGAGGGCTCCTGGGAGATCAGACGAGAAATGTAAGCAAGTTGACTGACCCAGCCGCTTCTCACACCTGAAGGTGGACACATACACCATCAGACAGACAGGTCTAGACCCCAGGTCTCAGCCTCATGGCCCTCCAGCAAAATACCCACATGAACATTCACTAATCTATACATAAGTCCCCTGTATAAATTTGGCAATGTGTATACTAGACAAAATGCAAAGTGGGGTGCCTGGGTGGCTCAGTGGGTTAAGTGTCCTACTCTTGGTTTTGGCTCAGACCATGATCTCAGGGTCATAGGATCGAATCCTGTGTCAAGCTCCACACTCTTTCTCTCTCCCTCCCTCTCTCTCAAAAATAAATAAATAAATAAAATCTAAATATTAAAAAAAAAAAAAAAACGTTAGCCCAAGGGGTGAGTAGGGCAGCCCTTGCTTTCCCTACCAAGCTGGGCACACTGGTATGGGATTTTTTTAAAAACATTTTCCGCTTGCCCCACTTTGTGCCAGAAGGCTGGTATATCTACAAAGCGAACTTTTCCCCATTCCATACAGAAGGCCAAGATCGGCTAGCAACAGCCCTGCATGGATACTCCTCTCCCTGGTCAGACTGTTCTGTTCCTCTCAAGTAAATTCTCTGGAACGCCCCTTTATCTACACATTCCATTCCCATCTCTATGGTCTTATCCATATAGCCCACATAACCCCCTTTATCAAACCTCTTTCTTTTTTTGGCCAAGCACCCCAAACACACCTCTTGAAATGATCGTTTCCTTCATCCAGACTGCTCCTGAATCCCAGCCCTTCCTTGAATCCTTCCCTGCCCCACCTGGCCTGACCCCTCCCTTTGCATGGCTCCCACAACTTCCTCTTCCTTCATCACCCCCACAAATAGTTCCCTGATTTGTTTCACGTTTGTATGTTAACTCAGTGGGAATCTGTCACCTGTGGGTCTTTGACACATATGAACGCAGCAATGGTAGCTCACCCAGACTGTAAACTGCCAGAACTAGAAACAAGGCCTGTGAACATATTACTCGCCTGTCATTAAAAGAAACCCATGTCACCGTTGCTATTGGTAACCTGTGCTTCATTCATCAAGAAAATGGGCTGAGGGGCACCTGGGTGGCTCAGTCATTTGAGTATCCAACTCTTGATCTCAGCTCAGGTCTCAACCTCAGGGTCATAAGTTCAAGCCCCACATGGGCCTCCATGCTGGGTGTGGAGCCTACTTGAAAGAAAAGAAGGAAGGAAGGAGGGATGGGAGGAAGGAAAGTAGGAAGGAAGAAAGGGAAAAAAAATAGACTGCCACTAATTCATTGGATCCATTCATTAAACAAGTATACACTGAATATTTAATATATGCCAAGCACCAGCAATATAACAGCAAAAAAAGATGTGGTCCCTCTCCTTGGAGATGTTTATTTAAGAGTTTGTATATGTGTATCTACGGCATGCCATTGTACTAGATTCTGGGGTGAGCCTGGCATGTGTGTTAAGGAAGGAAGTCTTCGAGGAGGTATAAGTGTAGAGCAAGGCAAGGCCTTGCCACTGGGCTGCGAGCTTAAACCCTGTCCTATGGGCAAAGGGGAGTCATTAAGGGTCTCTAAGCAGGTGACTGATTGTCTCACATTCCCTAAAGATGCCTTTCTAAACTACCGACTCGTGTTCTGAAATGGTGTAAAATCCCACATCCCCACCCCTTATCCTTCCCAAGACATATCACAAGTGTTACATTTACAGTAAGTCTCTTGTGTTGCATTGCGTTGTATTGTATTGTACTGAGTCATAATCATCTGTGTGTGTGTCTGACTCAGCCACTAATCTATGAGAGGCAAAAGTCAAGGACACACAGAGGTCATCTCCACATCCTCAGCACGTAGCACATGTTCTGATGTGTTCAATAAATGATGACTGGATGGGTGGGTGGATGGACTGATGGTTGGATGGATGGATATATGGACTTATGGGTGGATAGAGTGAGTTCTGGCAGTGAGCAATGAAACAAGAAATCATAGAAAACCTGTATGGAATTGACCAACGAAAAGTTAAAAGTAGTAAATGAACCATAAATGTTGGTTAATTGCAGATGCGTACAAAGGCAGTCCAACTCCTCTGGGGATGTATCTTCCTGTGGAATCTCTACATCTCATCCGCCCAGACCATCTACCCTGGAATCAAGGCCAGGGTTACTCAGCAGGCTCTGGACTATGGTAAGTCAAGGGCTTCCAGAAGCCAGGCTACAGCCCCCCAGGTGGAGTTTATATGAGTTCCAAGCTCATATTGGACTGTCTCATGACTGAGGCAGGCTTTCCTGTGGGAGGATGCGGAGACTGCTAAGACGGCTGAGAAGGAAGTGTCCAAGAACCAATCACCTTGATGGTAGGTCCGTCCAAACATGACCACAGATATCTATTCTCTCCCCGCCCCCTATCCCCTGTACTCTCTCACGCACATACAATGAACATCTCTGCTCTAAAGGAGGGTACATCATAGCCTAGAGGGGAGGACATGGGAAAGTGAAAGTAACACCTTAGAACTTCAGAAAGGGCTTAATACCAAAAGGAATATAGAATCACCTAAAATTGTGCGCCAAGTTTAATATAGATGGTGATTGGGAATTTTTCTTGAGAGAGGCTCCATACATTCATTACATGCAAAAAGGAGCCTGGGACACTGAAAGATTAAGAAAAACTCCTTTAGAGGTGGGGAGAGAAAAATGTTGAGCAGAGCTGGGGGGAGGGCAGATTGTGTATGGGAAAGGAACTGTGAAATCAAAGTGTGCAGGCCTAGTTCTATCCTGTAAATCTTAGCCCAAGATTAGCTGAGTACAGGTAGATAGATTTGCTCCGATCCCTTCTTAACTAAAGTACCCAGCCCAAGTACTGCTAGTCTAACTCAGAAACACCTAAGTGTGACCAGGAAACACCTCACCTGCTGTACCAAAAAAAGAAACACAGGAAAGATGGAGGGAAGGAAGGGAGGGAAGGAGGAAGGAAATATTGTTTTGGGCAACTCCTTGTCCTTCCTCCAGTACCTCATCTGGAACAGCGAATCTAAGGTTGATCCATGTTGCACAATTGCCGTATGAGCTGGCTATATACTGAGACACACATGCCAGCAATGTATGTCAGTATCCACATGTCTATATACATGTGTGTATGTGTGTATCTTGTTACTGTACTGATATACTTATGTGCACAGAAATATGGATCAGAAATAGAAATCTTGTAACATTATTGAAGTTGTGAGAAGAGCTTATTCCGCTCTCAAGATCAGAGCAATTAAAAGAACAGATCTAATCAGTTCCCCCTGGTATGGGTCTCAATTCTGCCACTTTCCTCAATATGTAGGGTTGGCCCAGTGGGTTTTCTCATCTGGAAAACAGGGAGAATGACAATAATGGTGCCCCCCTGTCATGATGTGAGGACCAGATGGGATCATCTGTGGAGATATGGCATGGGGTTGTGGGGAAGGACAGGCCTTATTTTTTTCCTTGAGATTTTATTTATTCATCTGACAGAGAGGGAGAGAGCACAGGTAGGGGGAGCAGCAGGCAGAGGGAGAAGCAGGCTCCCCGCTGAGCAAGGAGCCTGATGCAGGGCTCAATCCCAGGACTCTGGAATCATGACCTGAGCAGAAGGTAGACACCTAACTGACTGAGCCACCCAGGCGCCCAGGAAAGGACAAGCTTTAAAGTCAGACCCATGTCTTCATTGAATATCTATCATGGCCGAGCCTCATGGGCTCTGGTTTGATTTAATTCCCACAACAACCCTACAGAGAAGAGATAGTTATTTTATGGGGGAGGGATCTGAGGCTCAGAGGAGCTGGACCGAATCTGCCACATCACACACCAGTAAGGAGGCAAGGCAAGGTCGGAGCTCAGGTCCGCTCTGCCTGATGTCAAAACCCGTGTTCTGTTCTCTGCTCCGCGTTCCTCCAAAGCCTCGCTGATGACACGCAGTAGCTGTGGGCTCTGGGACAAGCCCATGAATCTCTCTGACCCTCAACTGCATCCTGTGTGAAATAGGAATAACAATGCCTCCGTCACTGGGGTGCTCTGAGGATCGAGGGACAGAATATGTGTAGCGTGGACAGGCCTGGTACGCACAGGCACACGGTTATTATGATCTCACCACAGTGTTGGGATTCGAAACTAAGCTGTCTGCTAGTGCCTTTGCTTCCACCTTTATATCCTTTGTATCCTATCCCTGCATCCCTGCATCCCTGTATTACAGTATTATTCATGGTATTCTAGAGGATAAGATCTGCTCTGAATCTCCATGGGGATAGCCTAAGTGGAAATGAGCCTAAGCCGCAAAATGAGGGGTAAAGGCAAAGCTTCCTCCTTAAAAGGCTGAAATGAAAAGATCATCCATTACTGTGTCAGTTACTTTTCTCAAGCTCTTTATGTGAAAGGGGGCTCTTTTTCTCCATGAACTCAGAAAAATGTGTCCTGTGGTGCTACCGTGTAAAGACAGATGTATTCCTGAATTGCACAAGAGCGGGGCTTAATAACCTTTTTGGAGTCCTGGGATCCTTTGAGAATCTGATGCGAATGTGGAGTCTTTCTCATGAAAAATGGCACACACAGATGCACATGCGCACACACGTCCTACTCACAGTCTTTTACTAGGATTTCGGGAGGGTTAAGAGTGCCCAACAGTCCATGTACTGCAGGCCAAAAATAGCTAAACTGGAAAGAATCTAGAGGAGGGACGCCTGGGTGGCTCAGTCCCTTAGGCTGCCTTCGGCTCAGGTTGTGATCTCAGGGTCCTGGGATCGAGCCCTGCGTCAGGCTCCCTGCCCAGTGGGGAGTCTGCTTCTCCCTCTGCCTCTCTCTCCACTCATGCTCCCTCTCTCTTTCTAATAAATAGATAAAACATTAAAAAAAAATACAGAATCTAGGGGAAAGGAGAGAATGTGGAACAACTTTTTAATAAGGCAAGGATTCTGGAGCCAAATCGCCCAGATTTGACTATGGGACCCCCAGTTCTTTGCTATGTGCCTTAGGTGAGAATATATCTCTTTGGGGTTCAGTCTGCTCATCTGTAAAACGTGGATCATGGTAATATTTTGTACTTCTCCTGTCACAGCGCCCTGTGGTAGTGCCCTTTAGCTTTGGCTCCATAATGAGACTCTCATGCTGTTAGTTCTGAGGTCCTGGGGTCTTCATTAGCCTCTCTGAGGATCAGTGCTTTCGTCTGTGAAACACGGACAGTAGCACCCACTTTTAGGGTTGCTGCTTTCTAGGTTTCTAAGAGCGGGCCTTACTCAGGAAACCTCACGTGTATGTTTAAGGTAGTATGCCACTGTCATCTTCGTCATTATCAGTAAGTGCTCTCTTTCCTTCATAGGCGTTCTAGCTGGGATGGAGATGATTGAGCAAATGGTTAAGGAAAAAAATATCCCAGACCTGGAAGGTTCTGAATCTCTGGAATTTCTGAAGGTTGATTATGTGAACTACAATTTTTCAAAGTAAGTAGAAGAGTATTTTTAGCAAGTGGAATTATTCTTTAAAACCCTCGGGATGGGGCGCCTGCGTGGCTCAGTGGGTTAAAGCCTCTGCCTTCGGCTCAGGTCATGATCCCAGGGTCCTGGGATCGAGCCCCACGTCGGGCTCTCTGCTCAGCGGGGAGCCTACTTCCTCCTCTCTCTCTGCCTGCTTCTCTGCCTACTTGTGATCTCTGTCTGTCAAATAAATAAATAAAATCTTTAAAAAATAAATAAATAAATAAATAAATAAAACCCTTGGGTTGTGGCTATGCCCCTCGGTGTTCTGGTGTAACACCAGGGACCTGCAGTGTAGAATTTAACCCATCTTTGGTAAGGGGCTTATCAGGTGAATGACCTCAAGAAAGAGGGGTCACAAAGCTGACAAAGAGTGGAGGATTGGGGTCAGAACAGGGGTCCAAGTCCTGCCCCCACTGCACACTAGTTGTGGCACCTGGTGAATCTGCTCAGAGTCCCGATGTCCTTGCCTCTTCCCTAAAGGGAGAACTCCTTGCCCTTTAAATAAGAAGAGAAATTTTTACCCATCCCGTTGCTGCCTCCACCCCCTAAACCTAGATACAGGATTCAATCACAGTCTCAAAACCAAATCTACCCTCAGCAAGGCTTCCTTTACTTTAGTGATGCGTAGCTGAGATATCAGAGGCTATAGAAATGGGCCACAAATAAGAAGGTCGAAAGAAAGAGTAGAGGGTGGTTCAGTCGGTTAAGTGTCCGACTCTTGATCTCCACTCGGGTCTTGATCTCAGGGTTGTGAGTTCAAGCCCCACATTAAAAAAAAGAAAAAGAAAGGATAGAGGGATCCTATGGAAGCCCCACAGTTTTATCTGAACCCAGCCTTTTTGTATTTCTCTGCCCCACCATCCTCAGTTCTGGCTTCTGTCCTCAAGTTCGTCTCGTGGGTCAGGATGGCCACTACAGCTCAACCATCAAACCCATATTCCAGTCCCAAGAAGAAGTAAGAGGACTCAATAATGGACGGATTTTACTTAGTCTTATGCCCATACTTATTATTATTAACAAGAGAGACTGGAAAATTCATTTTCCAAGCAGATATCTTTGTCATCCTGAACAAATTCAGGGATTCAGAAGAAGAAGGAATGGATGTTCAGACAGCAGCTGGCAGTCTCTGTCATAGTTGCCAACAAAAGCCCCAAAGTGGGGCGCCTGCGTGGCTCAGTGGGTTAAGCCTCTGCCTTCGGCTCAGGTCATGATCCCAGGGTCCTGGGATTGACCCCCCTGTCTGGCTCTCTGCTCAGCGGGGAGCCTGCTTCTCCCTCCCCCTCTGCCTGCTTCTCCCTCCCCCTCTGCCTGCTTCTCTGCCTACTTGTGATCTCTCTCTTTCCATCAAATAAATAAATAAAACCTTCAAAAAAAAAAAAAGCCCCAAAATTCGGTACAGGGAGAGGACATCATTGTCCAGTTTCAGCTCAATCTTGAAGGTAAAGCAGAGAGTCAGGATTTTATAAGGAATTATCTGTGATTCACAATTTGCCCCCAAGGCTTTATCAATCCAGTGATAATTCCCTGATGCTCTAACCCTTTGGAGTAATACTTTCCCTGTTATCAAGGATACCATTCTATAAAACCATGAGTTTTTTGGAGGGCTTGGAGGGATGGGGAGAAGAATGGTGATCTAGGAAAAGCTCCTAGCAAATGCTCTAGCTGTTAATAGAGGTAGCCATTCAACAAGTATTTATTGAGTACCTATTAGGTAGCAAGGCTTTGTTCTAAGCATAGGGGATATTGTAGTGAGGAACACAGATATCCCCTGCCCTTAATGTCCAATAAGAGAGATGGACATAATATGTTTACAAAGTGAATTATTTCGTTACAGTGACGATAGTGCCCCAGCAGAAAAATCCAGAGTTAAACATGTATTATGAAGTGTAGGTGAAGATTGCTAATGGGAATAGAGAAACTGTACAATACTCTTTGACCTGTGCTGCCCACACAGGAGCCACATGTGGCCACTGGGCACAGGAAATGGGAATAGTGCAACTAAGGCACTGAAGCTTTACTTATTTAATTTTAATGAATTTAAAAATAAAAAACGGTACTCAAGTCAATTATTGAAAAGCTTTTAGGTCTGCATGGAACAATTTGAGTATGGAAATGCACTTTTTCGGTTGACAATTTTACCCAATCTAAATAAAGGGCAAGGATTTCTGATAAAATTTAATGTCCAGACTGAGGCATATTATGAATGTAAAAAAAAAAAAGACCATATATTGAAGACTTATTTTGAAAAAGAGAAAACAAAATATCCCATCAATAATTTTTATATTGATTATGTGTTGAAATGATACTATTTCAGATGTATTGGGTTAAGTAAAAAATATTAATAAAAATCACTCTCACCTGTTTCTTTTCCCTTTTTTAAATGTGGTTACTAGAAATTTTTTAATTATATATGTGGTTCATATACTATTTCTGTTAGTACTATTTTAGAAGGTTATTTACAAGGACTTTTTTTTTTAGCGCATGCCCTTCGACCTACCAATCCCACTTCTCAGCATCCTTATTAGAAAGACCCACATGAACAGCATGTATGAGGATGTTCCGTATAGCATTGTTTACAGCACAGAAATAGCTGGAAATGACCTAGATGTCCAGCAACAAAGAAATTGTTTTCTTTAATGATATATCCATACCTTGACTACAAAGAATGCATTAGACCTATACGTATCGAACTGAAAATATTTCCAAGATCTGTTAAATGAGCGTCTACCATCTTCTCCCCATAGTGGACTCAGAGTGTATGACAAAGACAGGTGGGAAAGGATGCAAGTAGAAGAAATAGTAAATAAGCATTTGTTCTCAGCTATCACATTTATGTTTTACGTTTTTCTTAATCTTAGTTCATAACAATGCCTTCCTCCCGTGCCACAGTTATAAGCAGATGATCTCATTTTGTCTTCTCGACCTACCCATGAGTAACCCTTCCTTTGAGTGACTAACTGAAAGAGATTAGTGTCTTACCCAGGGTTGCACGGCTAGCACAAAACTCAGCTCCAAGTCAAGGGCCCCTTGCATAATACATGAAGTGGCATAGCCTACTGGCTATGGCTCCAGGTCTGGTTCTACTGCTTATATATGACTTCGGCCACGTTCCTTATCTTCTCATCTCTGGATTGCAGATTGCAAAACCAGCAACAACCTCATGGGATTATTGTGGGGATTAAAATGAGCTAATGCATGTAAAGTGCTTACCACAGGGCCTCGCAGGGAGCAATCACTTAGCACATGAGCTGCCTACCTATACATATTCCATGCAGCCCATTACCTCCTGCCTAACGTTGACAGCTCAGACAGTCCTAGGAGAAGTAAAACTCTAAGTTTCTAAACCAGGGAAGATACTGTCCACATAGAGGGCATCTGGGAATAGGAGGAAGGCACCCTTGTGATTGTCCCATGATGGGGGGGAGGGGCTGTGGTGGCATTTAATTGGCAAATAAGCGAGGTACCCTGAGATGTGTATAACAGTCCTCTATACAAAATAGTTGTCCCATCCAAAATAATAATATCCCCCACCCCCCGAGAAACACTGGAGCAGCTGAAGGGAAAAACCATGATGGCATTGTTGTACCTCATACTGTCTTTAATGAAGCTAAAGAAATTGATTATTTTCAAATTTGTTTCTATGCTTGCTCATTTCCCCCTCAATTAGACACCAGGGGCTTCTTGGCAAGTGTTAAAGGGGAATTAGAAGGCAGTGCCCAGAGGTGCCTGGGGGGCTCAGTCGTTTAAGCATCTGACTCTTGATCTTAGGGTTATGAGTTCAGAAAAAGAAGAAGAAGAAGGCAGTGCCCAGAGACAGCTCCTCCGACCTGAGGTTCCTTCCTCCATAGGAATTCATGATTGTTTTTGGGAGTTCCAAGGACCTCCTCTATGATTTTTCCTTACTTAGAGATGTGCTAGAAGACATGGGCTAACCTCTCTGTTTTTGTTTTACAGCATAAAAATCAATGCCTTCTCATTTCCAAATACTTCATTAGCCTTTGTGCCTGGGGTGGGAATCAAGGCCCTGACCAACCACGGCACTGCCAACATCAGCACCAACTGGGAAGTCAAGTCTCCGCTCTTGTAAGTATTCCTCTCAAAGCAGCTGCAGCTGTTCTGGGGGGAAATGGAACGAAATTGAAAGTACATAAATTAGCTGGTGGTTGTTTTTTTTTTTTTTAAGTTGATTTATTTTTTTTTCCAAAGATTTTATTTATTTATTTGTCAGAGAGAGTGAGCACAGGCAGAGAGAGTGGCAGGCAGGGGCAGAGGGAGAAGCAGGCTCCCTGCCAAGCAAGGAGCCCGATGTGGGACTCGATCCCAGGACGCTGGGATCATGACCTGAGCCTAAGGCAGCCGCTTAACCAACTGAGCCACCCAGGTGTCCCTAGCTGGTGTTTTTGATAGTGGGCTTCTTTCCCTCTGCCACTAACAATCTTTCTCAAGAGCACTTTTTTCCAGGAGAGATTTAAATCGGGATATCTCTGCTGGAGGCTGGGCAGGGGAGAAGGGAGAGCTGAAAATCATCTTTCTCTTAAAGGCAGAGCAAAGTGACATTTAAGACTTCGTAAGAGCTAGGAGTCCCTGATCATTGGAGCAACGGACATGTGCTCAACATTTTAGACCTTCAGTGAGTCACTGTGTGTTCTTGGGCCATTCCACACACTTCCCCATCCTCGGGGCAACTGATGGGAAATGGGCCTTCCTACCTCACAAGGAGATTAGAGGATAATAGTCATCGGGAGCCCAATTCTCTCCCTTCCAAAAGGCCTTTGCACACTCTCAGAGAAAGGAGGGATCAAATTCAAGTCACACTTAAAGACCACCTACTGCGTGGAAGTCATGGTCATGGGGTAATATTTAGGTCTGTCCTGGTTAGTTCCCCAGAAAGCACATCTACTCATCCACTTGGTCATTCAACAACCATTTATCGAGTGCCAACCAAGGACCATTTATCCCCATCTCAAGAACTCTACACTTGTACACTGTAAAGAAGTGATATATTTATTCTCCCATAAGTAACAGATTCAGGGATTCATTCATTCCTTTGCTGACTCATCAGCCACATATTCAGTGCTTATGCTATGTGCTCCTCCTGGGGGTGCGGACCTGAATAGCACACACTCCAGTCCCTCAAAGAGTTCACAGACTGCATCTAGTGTCGGTCCCCATCTGTGCTTATCCTAAGTAAGGCTACCCCATGTTCTCTGTCCACGCAAGCATTGTACATGAATGGTGCTTAATATGTGCTCAGCCACTGTGGGGGCCAGAGCACCCAGGATAAAAATGCTAAGCTAAAGCTGTCCCCATCCGCATACCCATTGCTTCCTTTGTTTGGTAAATGCTCAGCACCTACTCTGCTCCTACCTGTTCTTGGTGACAAAGGTCCTTCCCTCCAGGAGCTTGGAGGCTGCAGGTAGTCAGAGAAATGACCCATCTCACCCCTGCCCAGGCCTGGGTAACCTCGCACTTTTTCTCTCAACAGCCAAGACACAGGAGGAGCTGATCTGTTTCTCTCTGGTGTCTTCTTCACTGGTATCATTGTCCTGGCCCGCAACAACTTTGGTCACCCGATCGTGAAGCTCCAAGACTGTTACGCTCAAGTGAGCCACGCCCACGTGTCATTTTCCGGAGAACTCAGGTGAGCGATAGCATCATGCTGGGCAGTTCCTGGTCTGGAACCAGATTACCCCGCAGGGCCTGAGGAGGTTCACGACCAGCAGACTCGGTTCCTGAATAAGCCCATTTTTTTCTCTTTTCTCCCCAGTGTCCTGTACAACTCCTTTGCTGAGCCCATGGAGAAACCCATTTTAAAGAACTTAAATGAAATGGTAAGTCTTTAGAGGTGATGCAACCACAGTAAAATGCTCAGCAGTTCTGCCATGTTTTACCTAATTCTTAGTCAACAAACCTTTATTGAGTACCTGTTGTATGCCAGGCATCATTGAAGGCACTTTCATACACATTATCCTTTGCACCTTACTAAGTTTCGCCAGTGCCCACCATGGGTCAAACAGTGGTGGTAGGTGCTGGGGACGTGGGGATGAATTAAACAGTATTCCCTCCCTCGAGTGCTCAGCACAGGATGGGCAAACAACCAACACGCGTTTATTTATTGCACACCTACTGTGTGCCCAGCACGAGGCTACAGGCTGTTGGGGATATAAAATAGGAATAAACTTATTATGTTTTTAAGTAAACCCAACTCAGGCTTGTGGAACAATGACTAAATGAGTATTTGAATTTAATACGTAATTACATGATCATTAGACTGAACCAAAGGGGTTCAGGGAAGTGAAAAGAGTCAGTCAAAAGGGCCTGAAAGTCTCCTGTGGGATATTTTTAGAGGATACAGGACTTGAATTGGGCCTTGAAGAATAAGTACAATTTTGACAGGTAAGGAATGGGAGAGAAGAAAGGATGTTTCCAAGAAACAGTATCGGTTAAGATAACGTCCGAAGTTACAAGTGTCTCGATTCCAGAACACGGTATTTGAGGAAGGGGAGAGATGGAATTGGCTGTGTGCCCTCTTTCCAGTCCAGGCCAGACCATTGCTGGATGCTTTACCCATATCTGGGGGGAGACGAGGAGGAGGAGGAGGAGGAGGGTGGGAAATGAGAGGATGGGAACAGCATCTGGAAGCCTCCATCCCCCTCCTGCCTGCAGGCAGTAGGTGCTTGATGAACATCAGTGAGGAAATCAACATGCACATGCATTCAGCGGCTTGTCCGAGGAGCTTGCCCAGCTGCTCGGGGCACTCCGAGGTTGCCCGGGCTTTCTCCAGGCTCACCTGGCAGGTGCTGAGCGCCAGCGCACAGGCATGCCGGAGAGTGACGGGGAAAGCACTGTCGGCTTGGGGATTCCACACTCGCCATCGCTCCTCTGCTGGAAACCAGGTGTAGTTCTCTGGCCTCAGACAGGAAGCCACTAGCTAAGTTTGCCTGGAGTGTGGACAGGCCTTAGAGACATGGGTGCTTTGCTTCAGGTAGTCCCTCCATGCCACGGGAAAACAGAAAAGAGTGCTCAGACCACAGCTAGCTGGATTCCAAGTCCCGGTTATGTAACCCCTGGCAACCCACTAAAGCTCTCCAAACATCCTTGTTCCCATCTGTGAAGGGCGGACAGTGGTGTCCACCTCTCAGCACTGTCACGAGGCCAAAATGGGGTTAAAGCAGCACAGCTGACATTTACTGAATGCTTGCTGTGTGCCAGGCGGCCGTACGTGGATTACTTGTTTCTGCTCACAACAGCATGACGAAGTAGGTACAATTATCGTCCCCTTGTTGCAAATGAGGAAACTGAGAACAGACTACAAATCTCGTGCCGAGGGAGTCAACCCGAGGCAGCCAGGCTCCCAAGCCTCTGCTAGTAACCGCCATGCTGAGTGCTTAGCACACGCCCGGCACACGGTGGCCCACCCATGTTGGCACTCTTCCTCCTTCCTAAAGACAAGCTCGAGTCCAAGTAAAAATCGCTTTTCTAACTCCAAAAGGGGTTCTGATCTACCAGATGTCTCATGACCGGGCTCTCAAGCCACCTGAGTGGGACAGTGAGGGCCCCAGCTTGCGCCCGGAGGCAGTGGCATCCCCACAGCTGGGAAAGGTCCAGCAGCAGGTCCTCAGGGGTGACCGCACCAGAAAGAGAAACCAGGGGCTCATTCTTTCACAGGGCTGACTGGGTGTGGGCCCAGTTGCTCCCAAGTTTAGCCCGCATTCAATGACATGCCACACATACACACAGAGTGTGGGGTCCACAGGCATCAATGAATTTGAGGGAAGGTCCTGGTGACCAAAGGAAGAATGGCTCCTAACCAGAAGGACTTGGCTGGCAGGGTCTAGACTCCTAAATAGTGCAATGTGATAACCTGCATTTTTTTTTTATTCCTTTTATGGCCAGCTCTGTCCCATTATCATGAGTGAGGTGGGAGCCCTGAACGCCAACCTCAGCATGCTGGAGGGTGAGTCCTTGGGCTGCCTCTTCGGGACGGTCCTCTTCCCGCCTTCAGACTCTGGTGCTCTGCTGGTTGGCTTTTCAATGGAAGATAGGCCAGCTCTCCTACCTGCTTTACCCTCTGCAAACTAGAGCCACGGGAAACGCCAGCTCTCGCACGAAATCCATCCTCTTCAGGATGATTCATGTTAATCTCAACCAAGTTAGCCCCTTCCTCCCCCTGATCTAGCCCCTTCGGTGGCTGCTTGCTGCCTCAGGATCAAGTCCAAATGCCTTCACATGGACTACAAGACCCGCCCCCCATGCTTGGGCTCAGCCCACCCTTCTCAGCCTCTTCTTGTCCCTTTCTCTGCTCCAGCCATCAGACTGCTTCTACTGCCCCCACACTTTGCTGGGCTCATGCTGCCCTCCCTGCCTAGCAGAGCTTCCCCCCCCCCCCGCCATTTATTCAAATAGATGTGTATTTGAATACCTATTTCTTTACCAGCACTGCATTAAGCCCTGAGGGGTCCAGTCCCTTCCACTTCTTACCCCTGCACCATCCCTTGTCCGGTCCACTCCTCATTATCATTTAAAATGGTGATGGGATCTGTTCAGACTGAATTTGAAAACATTTTAAAAACGACAGTGACATAGGGCAGTACTGTTCCCTCACCTTGGCAACTCCCTTTGTCTCTTCTTGTTTCTTACCACCCTCTGTGGAATAAACCAGCCTGGTGTGCAAGAGGAGGTGTGCTACTCAGATGTTTTGCTCTAGAGCAGGGAGGAGGTCTTCATATCACAGAACACATGGTGCTGGTCAGGAAAGCTGCTCTCCCAGAACGGGTCAGACTCCCGAGCACTGCACTCTTGCGCATACAACCTGCCTCAGACTCTGAATCACGCCTCCTGCGAACCCCGCCTACCGTCCCTGGGGACCCCTAGCCTCCTGCTGTGCTCTGAAAATGATGATACAAAGAACGAATTGAATTAATGGACTCTGCATGGGAATTTTCTTGGCCTGATTAACTTAGGGAATTTTATTCCTGTCTGCCTGTCTCTCAACAGTTCTCTTTAAAAATTACTTCTAATTACAACAGTAATACATACTCACTGTAAAAAATTAAAGTTCTAACTATATAGAAGGCTATAACATAGAACTTGAAAGTGTCTCATTACACCAACCTAATGTATATGGTTTAATATTAATACATGACTTTGTCTAATTTCTTTTCTAAAAAGTATGAATGCATTGTGCTTGCGTGTGTGTGTCTATACATAAAAGGCTAAAAACAAAATGTTATTGAAGTTTCCCTCAGTATAATAATGTAATTGAGAAGAGTTTTTACTTTCTCCTTTTGACGTACCTACTTATCCCAGGTTTTGAAAAGTGAGCATGTATTACTTATGAAATAAGAATAACTGCTATTTTAAATAACAGAGAATTAAAATTATATTGCTCTGCATAGATAATAGTCAGATGCTATACTATACCCTTAATAAATATGAATTTTCATTTTTATTTGTTTGTTATTTAGTTTTAACCAAGATTGACAACTATACTCTGCTGGACTACTCCCTAATCAGTTCTCCGGAGATTACTGAGAATTACATGGAACTGAATTTGAAGGTAACTTAATTGTTACCAAATTCTCATCCTGGCTATCAACAGCCAGTATTCGAAGAGCAAATATTCTGTGCAGAAGGAAATATCACTAAATGCCCTTCAAATAATTTAATGTCCTTTCAAGCAATTCCCTCATGCTTGCATTCTTTCAAAAGACCCTTCAGCCGTTTCTTGATTGGTAAATAATGGTTTGGATTTGCCCAACATATGACTGCCTTCCTCAAGGAGAATATCATGATGACTGTGTCTGTGGGGTCAGGTCTGAGGCTAAGAGGCAGTAGGAAGGGGGCTCTACATGTATTAGAACTCAACCCATCAGCAGATTGTACATATGGACACTCCTGTTCCTGTCGGGTCAGCCAGTTTAACTGAGGGCTGTCGACCTCTTGACCTCGGTCAGGGCCATTTGCACATGAAAATGGTATTTGCTGATTCTGGAAAAGAAATTGTTTTTACATTTAGTTTTGCCCCACGGTTAGAATCCATTTTGTTTTTGTTTTTTTTTTTTTTAAGTGCATATTGACTTATATTTCTTTCTTTTTTTTAAGATTTTATTTATTTAGGGGCTCCTGGGTACCTCAGTCATTAAACATCTGCTTTTGGCTCAGGTCATGATCCCAGGGTCCTGGGATCGAGCCCCACATCAGGCTCCCTGCTCAGCGGGAAGCCTGCTTCTCCCTCCCCCTCTGCCTGCTGCTCCCCCTGCTGTGCTCTCTCTGTCAACTCTTTTTTTTTTTAAGATTTTATTTATTCATTTATTTATTAGAGAAAGACAGCAAGCATGAGCTGGGGGAAGGCGGGGGTGGAGATGGAAAATCAGACTCTCCACTGAGCAGGGAGCCCATATGGATGCGGGGCTCAATCCCAGGACTCTGGGATCATGACCTGACCCAAAGGCAGACACTTAACCGACTGAGCCACCCAGGCATCCCTGACTTTTATATTTCAATCATTTTGAGTCTTTCAAATCAGTTAAATGTTACTCAAGACATTTTGTAATAACATCCTATAGCCAGTGAGGGCAGCATCAGGAATGCCAGGGAAATGCTTTAACCCACTGAGAGTCCCGGGTCCTTCTGAGGCTTTCTAGGACACCCCAGAGGCTCAGCAGCCACAGAGTTCAAAGGTCAAGGGTTTGGCATCTCTACATGCCCCTCAGAGCTGTGTGTCCAGGTAAAATACACCTGCCTTCTGAGAGAAGGTACACCCCAGAGTGGACAGACACGTCCGCATACGCTCAAGAACCCATCAGAGCTGCCAAACCATCGTCACTGGTCAAGGAGTCAGAAGGCCCTGTTGTGTTTTAACCCCTACTGAGTTTCTGGTATTTTTCTGGTTCTGAATGGGCAGATCCACCTTCTCAGTGCTGTACACCCGAGTCTTGACCTGATACCCTGATCTTTCTCTCTGTTTTCCCACAGGGCGTATTCTACCCCCTGGACAACCTCAGCGACCCCCCCTTCTCGCCAGTTCCTTTTGCGCTGCCAGAACGCCACAACTCTATGCTCTATGTTGGAATCTCCGAGTTTTTCTTCAAATCTGCATCCTTTGCTTACTTTACAGCTGGGGCCTTCAATGTCACTCTCTCCATGAAAGAGGTAAGGAGAGTTCATGGATGGAACAATCAGCACCAGCATTTCGTCTTATCATAAGTAGCCCATTATGGGAATTTTATGTCACGGTTTCTATCTCCTGGGCCCTTTTAGACTATCAACCCTAGCAGGTCATGAATGAAGGGATTGTGAACTGAAAGCTTTTAGTATCTTGGGAGTTGTTGGGTTTCTAAGTCTGCTAATTTCAGGTGTGTAGGATACCAGGCCACTGTTCTAGATTAATCTTAAATAATGCCAGGACTCCCCTCCACCACTTATGACCTGTGACTTTGGGCATCTTCAATGTATTTAACTTCTCTGTGCCAGAGCGTCATCATTTAGAAAATGGGAATAATAATTCCATACTCATAAGGTCTATATGGACATTAGAGAGGTTTAAATATACGGAAAGCATTCATGCCTAGCACGGAGGAAGTGTTCTTTATGTGTTGCTTACCATCATCACCATCACCATGCCGGGTTTAATGCCAGCACAATATTTCTCCTGCTGGTAATTGCAACGGAGATATCTACAATGACCAGTAAGAGGACACCTACTCGTGGATTCTCTTTGCCATACCCCTCCCTTTCATGATGAGAACATTCTCTTCAGCCAACCAACAACTTTTATTAAGCATCCCCTATTAATCTTTTCATTCCATGGGTCTTAATTATACAAGTGGTTCTAAAACTTGGGTTCAAAATACCAGGTCTGGCAGCACCAGTGACTGCAGACTGCCAAGAATTAGAGAAACCTAGCTTCAGATTTGGAAAACATTCATTTGTGAAGATAAATTACTTAAGTATCCTTTGTCTCAGCAACCTCTGAAGAGGTGGGCAATATATACAAGGGTTCTTGTTAACCACTGTAGGATGGTTATGCATGGATCATACATGTGTGGCCTACACAGTATTGCCAAGGTTAAAAGGCACTTACTGAAAAGGAAGGTACTTCCTGTGTGACCTTGGGCAAGTGACTTCACTTCTTTTGAGCCTCAGACTTCTTATGGTTGGGCTATTAAATGATAGGCCACTATTAAACACTAATTGTTTGTTGATGTAACAACTTCATGATTCATAAAAATATTAGGAAAGCTAGGTTTTCCCCTGAAAAGAGAACCCAGGTAAAAGTCTTACAGTAACATGATGATCTTGATTTTCCAGATTTCCAACCATTTGGTTCAAAACTCTCAAGGCCTTGGCAACGTGCTCTCCCGGGTGAGTACTGAGGGTCTGACTCCTTGGTAGTGTATCTGGATTCACGGCAGTTACTTCTGGAAGATTTGTGGGTTCTCTCTATTCCTTTTCGGTCCAAACCTGAATCCATCTTTCCATTCTGAAGAGATTTTTTTTTTCTTTTTTTGGTAAGATTTATTTATTTCAGAGAGAGTGAGCAAAAGCGGCAGGGGAGGGGCAGAGGGAGAGTCTTAAGCAAGCCCGCTGCAGGGCTTGACCTCACCACCCTGAGATCTCGACCTGAGCCAAAACCAAGAGTCAGATGTCTGACTAGCTTGGCACCTGGGGGCCCTCAGATTTTTTTTTCTTTTAATAAAATAGCCACAGATATTTACTAAACAAGTTACTGTTAAAGGCATTGTAAGTTTACAAAACAAATCAACTGTCCCTTCCTTAAGTTTCCACCACACATTTGAATTAATAAGCTTCAGTGGGAAATGGGGGAATAGTGCCCATGTCTGTGCCTCTAGTGAAGGGACTCTTAATGTCATGCCTTCTCAGCCCCTGAATATTGGACACAGTGTCCTAAAAGGCTCAGGTTTGCTCTTGAGGACAGAGAGATGCTCACCGAGCTTCCTGATTTTAGAGCAAGGACCTGGAGTCACACCTAGATTTGAATCCCAGTTCTTTCATGTATCCATCTGGAAGTGAAGGAAATTATTTAACCAGAGGCTCACCGTCTTCAGCTGTGAAGTGGGGATTCTGAGAGAACCTGCCCACAGGGATTTTGTGAAGAATAAACCAGACAATTCAGATAAGCTCAGTGTATGTCAGCCGTTATTATTATTTGTCTTGTGTGCGGTGGTGGTATAATTGCCGAAGAGTTTTATTTCAAGTCTGACTGCGTGACGTAAAGTTTAATCACCCAGGCCACCCCAAACATGTGATTTCCCCTCATCAACTCACCTCCCTGGTCTCCACTTCTTTCCTTGAACTTTGCAGATCGCAGAGATCTACATCCTGTCCCAGCCCTTCATGGTACGGGTCATGGCAACGGAGCCTCCTGCGATCAGTCTGCAGCCGGGTAACTTCACCCTGGACATCCCTGCCTCCGTCGTGCTCCTCACTCAGACCAAAAACTCAACCACGGAAGCCATTGTGTCCATGGACTTTGTAAGGCCTGTGGGGGCAGGAGGGCGGCCTGGGGAGACCCGTCCTGTTCCCACAGCAGGCCACTGACCAGCAGTGCTCTGCTCAGTGTCTGGGGGTGTGAGGTCTGATTCGTCAGTTAGTGGTGAGGACGGGGCGGGGGGGGGAGGCGGGGGGGGGCGTTGCTCATACCCCCTACATGGTAGAACAGCTCTCCCCCTCCTCCGCTCCCTGCGTGCCCTTCCCTCAGCTGCAGTTACATTGATTGCTGACTTTCTTTTGTTTTTCCCCAAAATAAGTCAGTCGGGTGGAATTCAAGGTTATTTGAGCAGATGGAGGCCAAATGCAACCCAATGGAAAGGGACAAATACAGTGAGTCTACGCGAAATGTCTCACACACACACACACACACACACACGTACACGCACACACAGTACATGAAGAAGAGAGGTGAAGAAAAAATCGTGTAATTTTAGGGAGATTCTTAAAAAGTCTTTATAGTTAGTTTCCCTGCCCACAAGAGTGCATTTTCAGAGCTGCTTCTTCCCAGTATCTCTAGCAATGACAGGGAAAGTGGAGCTTCTGGTATTTCCAGTATAAGAAATTATATATGCGGCTAAAATAGACAGACTCATTCCTCTTAGTAACGAACGCTCTTGTTGTCTGCAGGTCGCTAGCACCAGTGTTGGCCTGGTTATTTTGGGACAAAGACTGGTCTGCTCATTATCTCTCAACAGGTAAGTTTAATTGATTTGACTGTTGAAAACCTTAGCAGTAAGTGATTCAGCAGACCACAGAGACAAAGCGAAGTTTAACAGAACGGGGGAAGTTACCACTGGATAGAACATGAATCACTTAGGTACTCCTCTTGTCATGTTCCCGATGATGTCAGACTATGGGCGTCACTAAAACTTTGTTGTGGAGCCTTTCTTTCTCCTCCCATTAGATGATGTTCAGATAAAATGGGCAGCCAAAGTGTAAATAAAATTCCGTAATCTAAATTCTCATTCTAATGGTACCGCGATATAAATTAAAGACCCTCCTCAACAATTCCAGGAAGTGTGCTTTTGAGGAAGGAGGTCAAGGAACAAAGTGTCAAATCCCTGGTCCCTGGTTGCTTAACCAGGAGCAAGTCTGGGAACCTTGTTGTGCCTCAGTCTCCTTGTTTGTAAAATACTGAAGTTGGGCCAGGTCATCTCTGAGGTCACTGCAGGCTCCGACACCCTGACCCCTTTACTAGACCATAGAGTTTAACAAAACCATGCCCCACGGCTTAGCTGGTTCTCCAGAGAACGATGCGCGCTGTGGAAGGGGTCGGGCGGGTCACATGGGTAGAGTGTGGACAGCGACTGCCATTAAGAAGAACCATCTGCAGAGCCCGTTTTCCTTGGCCCTGTGAGGCTGACAGTCGGAGCCATGAATAAGACTACCGGGGGGGAGGGGGAATGCTATTCCGAATGGCCAGATGGCTCGGATGAAACCCATGGAAGCGGGAAGAAATGCTATACAAAGGCCAGAGAAAGCAGAGTCGAGAAAGAACAGGAAACCAACAGAGGGGAAAAGTAAGTCAGTCACCGTAAGTCAGCGGATGGTTGTGAAGACTACTGCAGACACACAGAAGGTACTCTCAACAAAACGATATTAAATGGGACAAACAGAATGCAAAACCGCACAAACACAGCAGTCAGCTGTGTAAAACAGCTTTCCATCTGGACGAGGAAATGAATCACAAATGAAGAGTGCCATTAGGATACAGGATTGAGTGAGTTTTTCCTCCTTAAAATTATCTTTGTAACTATATTGTTTTCCCAATAAAAGGAACAATGACCAAAAAAAAAAAAAAAAAAAAAAAGGTAGTATGGTTTCCCAGAAAGGAAAGATTTCAAGAAGGCTTTATTACCTTCTACCCAGCTCTACAACACGGGACTGATTTCCCCATTAGTCTCAGCAGGCACAGAGCCTAGAGCCCATGAATACTTTAGGGACCCATGAAAAATGTTTTAGTGTATTTTAAAATAATTTAAAAATGAACACAATCCAGGCTGGATTATACTTATCTTTATAACAACATAGTCTTCAAATACAATTTTTAATGTTTCTTTATGGAGGGAGGGCTCCCGGAGGCAAAAGTGCCTCAGGGCCCCCGAAATCATACTGTGGCCCACCCTGCACAAGGTCAAGGCCGTTGAAACTCTAAACCTTGATGGATCATCTTGGAAATGGCAGTTTTTACAGTTGAGAGGATGGAAGCCAGAGAGCAGGAGAGGAGGAGGGAAAGGGAGGCCGGTGAGGGATAGGCAGCATCAGAGCGATGCCAGAAGGGAAAGGAGAGAATTTGCAATGCAGTTTGCCAGAGCAGCCCCACCACAAGCACCCTCCATCTGCAGCCTGAGGACAGGCCAATAGGAAAGGGGGCCTGGAAACCTGGAAGGAGGTGGGAGAAGGGAGGCAGGGCCGCTGACTGAGGCAGCAAGCTCTTGAGAAGGGAGAAACCACGTGCCCACTCGAGCAGGGCCCTGGTTCACTGGCAGGATGGAAGGAAGGAAGGACTCAGTGAGGGTGGGGCTTCAGGCTTGCAGGCCGGTGGGAGAGACCTTAAGGAGAGAGAGACTAGGACCCCTTCTGAGCTGGCACGTTCAAAGGGTGTTAGGTTTATGTTCAAGAGTAAAAATGCAAAAATAATTGCAACCTGCTCAGTTCACATCACCCAAAGAAACGTGTGGATCCATTCTCCGGCTTCCTGCAGCCCACAAGCATGCTTTGACCTGGTGAACACAAGCTGAGATTAAGACTCCTGCCTTCCTGGGGTCTCCTCCGCGTTCTCCTGTGGTCTCCTTCAGATTCTCGTGCTGGGGAGGTTTCCTGGGGCCTTAGTGGGGTCTGACTGAGCAGGACCAGCTACCCAACTTGCAAGGCCCATTGCAAAATCCAAATGGGGAGCCCCTGGTTCAGAATCTTATGAAGAATTTCAAGATGGAGACAGCAGGGCCTTGAACCAAGCGTGGGGCCCCTCTGAGCAAGGCCATGTCATGCTGCACAGGTCACCGGGGGTGGCTCCTGCTGGGGGTGCTATGGCAGACCTTGGGCAGGAGGAGTTTGAAGGGTAAGGTGGATAGGCCAGGCATCACTCAGTCCCAAGGCGGCTCGTGCGAGACTGCGGAGAAGCAGAGGCTGTGCTGAAGGGGTGCCTTCCCTGTAGCCGCAGGAATGGCCACCCCACCTCCCACATGACTGCCCCAGCCAGCAACTGCCACTCCTGGTTCCACTAGTGCTGCTCTTCAGACCTACGGCCTGCTGTGGTCTTGGGTGAGGTCAGAGAGGCACAGTGCAGAGAGGCGTAAAGGGGGGTGGGGACCAGTGAAGCATCCCCAAGAAAACCCTGGGAAACGAGGTCTCCAAAATTAGGCTCCCAGAATACTAAACCCCAAAACACTTTTCTAAACATCCCCTGCCTGAATGTGTCTCTTTCTGGAGCTGCTCAAGGCTGGCTACAGAGACAGGACAGAGAAATCAGGGCAAATCTGGTGTGGGAGTTTAAAGACGAGGTGAGCTCACAGGCTTTAGAGTCAAGACTAGCTGGTTCAGATCCCGGCCCTGCCATTCATTAGCTGTGGGGCCTCAGGCAAGTTACTTAGCCTCTCTGGGCCTCCATTTCCTTCTCTATAAAATGAGGCTATAATACAATCCACTTCAGGGGGTTACTACAAGGAATACATGAGTTAATACATGTAAAGTGTGTGTAAGTGTTCAGAAAGGTTGACTATGGCTATTACTTAAAATTTGGGGCTGGCCTCATCCCGGGGAAGAAGGTACCCCATTATACAAGATCCTCACAAGAGTTCCCCTAGTCAGAAAAACCCTGTTCAGGAAACACCTCATTCCCGTGTCTCCCGCCCAGTGATGGTTATTAGAGAAATTGCCTTTTGTCCTAGTATTTATGACTACTTTACTATTGAGTCTTTGCTGTCTTCTGGTCCCATGCCAAGAACTTCACACATATCATTTCATTTAAACCGCACAACCCTGGATCTCCAGGACCTGGCTCCGTCTTCAATCTACATGTGTAGCTTCAGTGAACAGACCTGGAGGTCACTCATTATCCCGGTTTTACATTTATAGAGGTTGACTAACTTGCTCACATCACAGAGCCATTGAATGGCAGACCCAGAACTTGAACCCGGGTGAGTGGTTTTCACAGCCTTGGGCGTTCACTTGCAACATTATACTGCCTTTGATGCGGAACATGGCCAAGACTTAGAAGACTGAGACCGCGAACACCCTTGCCCAGAAGAGGAAACCCATGAGCGCAGAGTCACATGGAACTGAAGCAGGCAGCATGTCCCTTCTCAGTGTGAAGATTTGATAGAGGAAGAGAAGCCACAGGCAGAAGGTGACCTGTGGTAGAAAAAGCACACAGCCCTTTGCACACAGCCGCCTTGAGAAATGAAGGGAAGGAAAAAATGAAAGCAAAAGCAGGGAGTACGAGTAATCAAGGTGACCTTGGTGGGGATGTCTCATTAAGAGAAAAGCCCTGTAGTCAGGCATTTCTGATTTTGAATTCCGCCTCTGTCGCTTGGTAGCTGTGTGACCCTGGGCAAGTCAGTCAACCTCTCTAAATATCAGTTTCCTCATCAGCAAAACAGGGCACCTATTCACAGAGCTGTTTTATGGGGAGACGAGGTAATGTCTGAAAAGCACGATGTTCTGCACGTAATCAGTGCTCAAGAAATATTAGTTACTACCATCAGTAGAGTTTTATTTTCTTTCCACTTTTTGGGATCAAACTTTAACCAAATAAGAGGGAGAAGTTGATCCCAAGAGACATGACAGGTCAGGATGGCCTTAAAAGCCTTAGAGTTAGGCCCTCTAAACCTAAACTCTGGATTTAGAGTCCTAAACCAGATTCATACTGGTCTATCCACAACGGAGACTTTCGTTCCAAACACAGCTCCGTCGGGAGGTAACCCCAATGCGGGCTGATCCATATGCTAGACATTTCTGAGACCAAATTAAATAACACTTTCCCTTTTTTGGTCGCCATACAGATAAATGAATTTTAAACCCCCCCTTTTTTTATTTTTTAAAGATTTTATTTATTTGAGAGAGAGAGCACAAGCAGGGAGGAGGAACAGAGGGAGAGGGAGAAGCGGACTCCTGGCTGAGCAGAGAGCCGGACGTGGGGTTCAAATCTCAGGACCCCAGGATCATGACCTGAGCTGAAGGCAGACACTTAACTGACTGAGCCACCCAGGTGCCCCTTTAAGCTTACAAAGCTCAAGGCAATTCAATATACAGTATCGTTGGACCATTTAGAACTCTGGAACAATTTTGACATTGCCGCAAGGGAGGCATCGGACACCCCCAAACTACGCCCCACACAGACATCAGCGTGGGCACGTGTGCACGCACACACACACACACACACTACAACCCCTCCCAGGCAACACCTTCAGAGAATGCAAAGAAAGCTGACTACAAGCACATAGAAACCCCACCCAGCCCTACTCCTCGCAGCTTGGGCGATAAGCATTTCCCAGTGTGAGCCATCTGGAAAGAAACCCAGAAAGGAAAACAGGTCTGGGAAGAATGGCTTCAGTTTCTGTCGGAACAGTGCTTTAGATAGGTCATCAGAGCTCGGGCTTTGCCCCTGGGCTGACCGCCATCTCCACCCTCCCTCTGAGCTACCGTGGAAGCCAGCCGGTGCACACGAATGCCACAGCGTGAGGCCCCTCTCAGAGGAGGAAAAACAAATGACTTCCGCTTCTCCCAGACTTGTTGGGGGAATTTCCAGGCTGCCGAAGGCAGTGAAGATAAAACACTGGGGAACTCTTCCTCATCAAGAGAGTCCTTTAATACTGGAATGGGCTCAACACATTCCTCACATGAAAACCTTTCATCTTTGGGGGCACCGGGGTGGCACAATTAGGCATCTGATGCTCTTGGTTTCAGCTCTGGTCTCGACCTCATGGTTGTGAGATCGAGCCCCATATCGGGCTCCACACTCAGCGAGGCATCTGCTTGGGATTTTCTCTCCCTCTGCCCCTCCCGCTCATCCTCTCTCTAAAATAAATAAGTCTTGAAAAAAAAAAAAAAGCCTTTCATCATGGATTAAATCCACAGCCTGGGGTTGTCAAGCACTTTGACTACCTTCCAAGCAAACCAATCTTCCCTCTCATAACTCCCTAAAATGAACATTCTGCTTTAGACTGACCCCCTTCAAAGCCACCCCAATTCCAATAAACACTTTGCCACCCACCCTTTACTCATTTATCCATAATCCATTCCATGAGAATTTCTTGAGCACCGATTATGTGCTCTACACTGTTCTTGATACAGATAATAGAGAAAGGCAAATGTTTCTACCTCCCAGATCTAGAGCCTACAGGAGAAACACTCAGATTAAGAGGCAAAAACTGGGTGCTAAGGAAAATGGTGGCATGCTTCTCTCAAAGGGCAGTTTTTTGTTTTGTTTTGTTTTAAGATTATTTGTTTATTTATTTGTCAGAGAGAGAGAGAGATCGCACAAGCAGGCAGAGGCAGGGAGAGAGAAGCAGGCTCCCTGCCAAGCAAGGAGCCTGGGATCATGACCTGAGCCGAAGGCAGCAGCTTAACCGACCGAGCCACCCAGGCGTCCCTCAAAGGGCAGTTTTATTCCCCACCCCCATATCTTACACACACACACACACACACACACACACACACACCCCTACCTCCAATCCATGCTGGTTTCTTCACGTTTCATACATTCTTAGAATTCCTGCAGCAAGTCACTGTAAACCCACAAAGAAGCACTGAAGACAAGCTGGTTTTTTTGTTTTATAATTTTTTTTAATTTTTTATAAGCATATAAAGTATTTTTATCCCCAGGGGTACATGTCTGTGAATCGCCAGGTTTACACACTTCACAGCACTAACCATAGCACATACCCTCCCCAATGTCCGTTACCCCACCCCCCTTTCCCGACCCCCCTCCCGACAAGCTGTTTTGTATTATTCTGCAAATCCTTCCTCTACATGCAGCTTCTGTCTGTCCATCATAAATGTAATCAACGTTCTTCCCATTGCCTAGAGCATTACTGAGCACAGAAGGAGCTCTTAGGAAACCTCTTAGGCTGCCCATCTTTTCTTCATACTGCAGCCAGAGTGATCTTTCCAAAACGCAGACATCATCTCCCTTTTTAGAAATGTTCCATAGGGGCGCCTGGGTGGCTCAGTGGTTTAGGCCTCTGCCTTTGGCTCAGGTCATGATCCCAGAGTCCTGGAATCAAGCCCCGCATCGCATGGGGCTCTCGGCTCAGCAGGGAGCCTGCTTCCTCCTCTCTCTGCCTGCCTCTCTGCCTACTTGTGATCTCTCCCTCTCTGTCAAATAAATAAATAAGATCTTAAAAAAAAAACCTCCATAGATTCCTTGCTCTTAAGATAAATATCAAACTTTTAGCATAGCCTCTGCTATCTTAAGATAAATATCAAAATTTTACCACCATTGTCTGCCTCTCGAGCACTCTCTTCCTAGCCTCTGTTCCCTCCACAGGGCCTTTGCAACCTCGGCCAGACCCTTCCCTCTTCCTTCCCCAATTTGCCTTTTTTTTTTTTAAGACTTTTTATTTATTTATTTTTTTGACAGAGAGACCACAAGTAGGCAGAGAGGCAGGCAGAGAGAGATGAGGGGGGAACAGGCTCCCTGCTGAGCAGAGAGCCCGATGCGGGACTCGATCCCAGGACCCTGAGATCATGACCTGAGC
>PISX010018599.1:0-40244 GCA_004024625.1 Mellivora capensis | reverse complement strand
CCTGGGATCACGACCTGAGCCGAAGGCAGAGGCTTTAACCCACTGAGCCACCCAGGCGCCCCTAAGTAAAATCTTTAAAAAATAAATAAATAAAATTGTAGTTATAAAAAGATAACAATATATGCCTGAAACTAATATAACACGGTATGTTGACTGTATTTGAATCTTAGAAATAAGTAAACATTTTTTAAAAACCTACCCCAAAAGAAATACCAAGGCTCAAAAACACAAACACATAACAGAATTTTACCATTAAACATTTTTAGCCATACAGTTCATTGATATTAACTATATTCGCATTGTTGTGCAATAGAACCTCTAGAGCTTTATCCTTAAAAGTTCACCTCTTATTTACGCTTTCCATAATTACTGGCTCACCACACTTGTTTCTCCCTTCTCTTGATACCCGTTCCACAGTTACTACGAAAGTTAGATAGGATTATATATTTCGTACTTCAGCCTCTTTCTCTACCTGCATTGTAATCCTCCAAAGGGGCAGGATCTTTTCATTCTGTTTTGGTACATAACGCGTAGAAGGCATTCTGTAGATTTTTCATGGACTGAGGACCTAGGGAAGAAAGACCTTTATTATTTATATCCATTGAGACATAATTTATCCTCAACCATAGATTTGATAAAACAGGGTGGAACCTGAAAGCACCCCATTTGATCAGATTAGGAACTGCTTTAGTTTCTAACCAGAGATTCCAGGAAAACTAGGAAATGTTTTCACACTCTCCGCAGACACACGGTTTAGTTAGGAAAGGAGAATATAGCTGCATGGACAAGTTTGGATTTTGCTTTCACACAGAGCACTTACATGTTATTTACAACTTTGTGTTAAAGCTATTTTAAGAATTGAAGAAGAGCTTTATTTATTTTTTTTAAGATTTTATTATTTGACAGAGAAATCACAAGTAGGCAGAGAGGCAGGCAGAGAGAGGGGGAAGCAGGCTCCCTGCTGATCAGAGAGCCCCATGCGGGGCTCAATCCCAGGACCCCCAAAATTTGTAAGAAGCATAGAAATAAATAAGTTAATACTGCAGGGGCAGCTTTTGAAATCTGACATTTAAGGTTTTCTACTAAAACTAAATGAAACCTGCACATATGGGAACTCTTGCTTGTTTTCAGGACTCCATCAGTGTTACATCAGGGATGTGACTGGTTTTGTGAAATTTAAGTTGGCAGATTGAAAGAAAACCGATGAACTGTTGTTTCATATCATATATTATTCTGAGCGATTTGCATGCACTGAGTTGGTCTTTTCCCAGTGATCTGGGCACATTGTAGCCGTGCGAAGCTGCATCACAGTTCAGTAACTTGCTCAAGACCTGGCCAGCAGTGTGTTAGAAGTGGATTTGAATAGAGGTAGTTTCATCTCTACGCTTTCAGCCCCATGCTCTGTTGTACACCCAAATGCAGCTAGGGTTCAGTAACTGTCGGAACACTTCCGAGAGCCGATGTTCATGGCTCGGTCTCTTGCCATCTGGTCCCATCTTACATTTCTTTTGGATATTGAAATGCCTGGAACTCTCCCTCCAAGTGAGTGTGAACCAGGGCTGGGGAGTTGGAGCCCTGGTCATAAAGATGTCTTTAAAGATGAGGGGATTGGGGCGCCTGGGTGGCTCAGTGGGTTAAGCCGCTGCCTTCGGCTCAGGTCATGATCTCAGGGTCCTGGGATCGAGTCCCGCATCGGGCTCTCTGCTCAGCAGGGAGCCTGCTTCTCTCTCTCTCTCTGCCTGCCTCTCTGTCTACTGTGATCTCTCTGTCAAATAAATAAATAAAATCTTTAAAAAAAAAAAAAAAAGATGAGGGGATTGGAATTTTTAGAATGTTTATTTGGTTTACGTGCAGAATAGAAAGGCAAAGATTTTGGAAGCGTCTGGGCTAGTGAGGATGTCATTATGGTAACCTTTGTGTGCAGCAGTGTCTTACAATTTAGTATAAATTGCGATCTCTTATTCCCAGTGAAATCCGTACTTGGATGTTTTCTCTAAATGTTCATGCATGTTTGCTCTTGTTCTCCCACCAGACCGCTGTGCTCACGAGTCCTCCTTAATCTAGTGCTTTTTCAGTCACAGTGCCCTCTGCTCATCATTTCTTGGGTTTTTTTCACCTTTTCTACCAAAGTTTTGAACATATTTGGGAGGTAACAAAGGTACTTGTGTTTGGTGTGCATTTACTTTCCCTTCTTTCTCTAGTACTGGGTCCTCTCTCACACTCATCCCTTCCCTGTGCCTACCCCACCCCACTCCTGTGTGTGTGTGTGTATGTGTCTGTCTTACATGACACATCAAGGGCAAATGAAGACTATACGCTTGTGATTATTTTTATTTGTGGAGATTGGCTGTAAAGCCAGAGTCAGTTCCTCAGTCGGGCTCCTGAGTACCACTCCCATTTGATACCTGGTGTGTTCAGATTCACAAAGTTTAATTTTATTCCTTTTTAGAAGAAGTCTGGAAGGTGGATGACCTGATAGAGAGAATCCCAGGAAGTGAAGACGAACATTCAAGGCAAGCTCTTTCTATCAACAGCAAAACTCCGGTTGAAGAGAGAGAGAATGCATTTGATAAAACATGTAATGTGGAAACAAGCCTTGTTCCTTCAAATGTAACATCTCATACATGTGTCTCCTGTGGAAAGAATTTAGAATCTACTTCAGAATTAATTATTAGTGATGGAAGCTATGCGAGAAAGAAACCCGATGAGTGTAGTGAATGCGGGAAGATGTACCACGGAGGGAAACCCTATGAATGTAATCAAAATGGGGAAGGCTATTCTCAAAATGAAGAGAGTATTCTTCAGAAAATTGATATTTTGGAGAAACCCTTTGAATATAATGAATGCATGGAAGCCTTAGACAACGATGCTGTTTTCCTTGCTCATAAGAGAGCTTATATGGGGGAAAAGCCCTATGAGTGGAATGACTCTGGGTCAGACTTCATCCAGATGTCAAATTTTAATGTATACCAGAGATCACAGATGGAATTGAAGCCTTTTGAATGCAGCGAATGTGGGAAATCCTTCTGTAAAAAGTCAAAATTAATCATCCATCAGAGGGCCCACACAGGAGAGAAACCATATGAATGTAATGTATGTGGGAAATCCTTCAGCCAAAAGGGGACCCTAACTGTCCATCGGAGATCGCACTTAGAGGAGAAGCCCTATAAATGTAACGAATGTGGGAAAACCTTTTGTCAGAAGTTACATCTCACCCAACACCTGAGAACTCATTCAGGTGAGAAGCCCTATGAATGTAATGAGTGTGGGAAAACCTTCTGCCAGAAGACCCATCTCACCCTACACCAGAGGAATCATTCAGGAGAGAGACCCTATCCCTGTAACGAATGTGGAAAATCCTTTTCACGCAAGTCTGCCCTCAGTGACCACCAGAGAACGCATACGGGAGAGAAACTTTACAAATGTAACGAATGTGGGAAATCCTACTACCGAAAATCTACCCTCATTACACATCAGAGGACCCACACGGGAGAGAAACCCTATCAGTGCAGTGAGTGTGGGAAGTTCTTCTCTCGGGTGTCGTACCTCACTATACATTATAGAAGTCACTTAGAAGAGAAACCCTATGAATGTAACGAGTGTGGGAAAACCTTCAACTTAAATTCAGCCTTCATTAGACATCGGAAAGTACACACGGATGAGAAACCCCACGAATGTAGTGAATGTGGAAAACTCTCTCAGTTCTTTGTCACTGACCATCCTATGGCTCCTTTAGGAGATAAACCCTATGAATGTAATGAATGTGGGAAAATATTCCTTGACAGTTCAGCCTTCAGTGGGCACCAGTCACTTCCGAAAGGGGAGAAATCCTATGAATGTAACATCTGTGGAAAATTGTTCTCTGAATTATCATACTACACTATACATTACAGGAGTCATTCTGAAGAGAAGCCCTATGGATGCAGTGAATGTGGGAAAACCTTCTCCCATAACTCATCCCTCTTTAGACATCAAAGAGTGCACACAGGAGAGAAGCCCTATGAGTGTTACGAGTGTGGGAAGTTCTTCTCTCAGAAATCCTATCTCACCATCCACCACCGGATCCATTCGGGAGAAAAGCCCTATGAATGTAGTAAATGTGGGAAAGTCTTCTCTCGGATGTCGAACCTCACCGTTCACTATAGAAGCCATTCAGGAGAGAAGCCCTACGAATGTAATGAATGTGGAAAAGTCTTTTCTCAGAAGTCCTACCTCACTGTACACTATAGGACTCATTCAGGAGAGAAGCCCTATGAATGTAACGAGTGTGGGAAAAAATTCCACCACAGGTCAGCCTTCAATAGCCATCAGAGGATTCATAGGAGAGGGAATGTGAATGTATTGGATGTGGAGAATCTCCTGTGAAGTCAAAACCCTCTGAGTAGACCGAAATGTAATAGGGAGTCAGATGTCACTGTCTGAGAGTTCATGGTTCTGAATGGGGAAAGCCATTTAGGATTTAAATTTATCTCCACCTGTTTTCTCATGGAGAAGGATCCCTAGGAATGAAAGAAGCAGCAAAGCCTTTAACAAAATACTGCAACCCATTGGGCACGAGATAATTTATACAGGGGTGAAACTTGGTGCATATTTAATATTTATTTTGGAATTCAAATTGTATTTACTATATCAGGGAATCATACCAAGGCAAGATCTGTCAGAGGGGTGAATGTGGGAAAACCCTTGTCTGGTAAATTGTTATACTAAAAGCCATATTTCTGACATAAATTCCAGTGTTTATAGGAAAGCTATCAGAAGCTGTCAGCTCTGAATAAACCATTGTATCAAATGAAGTTTTGGAATCACCAGGAGTTTATAATGAACATTAGACATATATATGGCAGTTCTATCATGTTTTAAAAATGCAGTCCAATAGTAATTCTATGCAAATTGGGATTTGAATTATTTGGGAAAAGGCAGTATTTTGAGTATTGGGGTGGCAAAATGTACTAACAAAGGATACGTGTTGTTGGCGAGACGTTTGCTAGGTACCAGGTAGTTAAATACTTTTCCGTTTGTTGGGAGGCATTGAAAAATGGATTTTTAGCAAATGCCCCATCAATAAAGGCTAAGTGGTGGCTTTTGTAGCATTTTCAACTACATTTGAGCAAAAAGGATTTTAAGACACTCTTTTCATAAACTACGCATAGATGATTTAGAGTTAAGTCTGTGTCAGTAAAAGAGGGTATCCACAGTTTGTAGAATACACACAGCTCTCGTGCCACTCTGCTTGTCTAATTGTTAGAGTGCGCAGTGTGCTGATATTACATAATTCAGGTACATCATCTCTTATTTGACATGAATACTATTGCATTTTGTGCACTGCCCCTCATTCCCAGTATTTTGGAACAAATACAGGTTTCTAGCAGAGTTTTAGTTGATTAACTCAGTGTCCTTTTTCCCCTAATTCCTTGCTGGAAGAGTTGGTTCACCGTTTCTTCACAAGACAAAGAGAGTGGATCCTGATTCGTCTAAACCAATCATGATAATTCCATTCCAATTGTGAGTAACCTCTTTATAGTGGTCACATGACCCAGTTCCCTGGGCCAAGGAATGCAAGGATCATTTAATAATCAAAAATTAATCACTGGACTGCATCACAGAAACAAGTAACCTAGAATGCAGAAAAGTCATTTGGTACAGTCAGCATCCATTAACGTTCCCCATAAGCTACGGATTTGAAGGGAACTTCCCTACTTGGATGAAAAGTATCTTAAACTACAACTACTAGCATACCTAATACCGAAATATTGAAAGTTTTCTCCAGGATGTAAAAAAAAAAAAAAACAAACAAAACGGCTATCCACTGTTAGCAATTGTATTCAGTATTCTGCAGAAGGACGTAGCCAGGAGAATAAGGGAAGAAAAATAATTAAAGAGCATAAGGGTTAGAAGTAAAACTTCTATTTGCAATTGACATGATTTTGTACTTTCAAAGTTCTGGGAAATGCACAGATAATTGAATGACTAAGTTTAGCAAGCTCCCTGCATATTCAGCTCATTATGCAAAAATAGTTTAATATGCCAGCAGTGAACATAAAAAATGAAAAACTTAAAAAGCAATACCACTTACAATAGCATCAAAATTCCTCAAGTGCCTCGAGGGAAAATTACCTAACACCATGTTTTCAAGAACTGTTTCTAGAAAAAAAAAGTCACAAAACTTGAGAGGGCCATATCTAGCTCATGGATTCCAGGACAGTTTTTAAAAGATCTCAGTTTTCCTCCAAATTAACTCATACATTCAATGCAATCTTAAAAGTCCTCCTGAGTTCTTTAATTGAAATTAAACAGACTCTAAAATTCAAATGAAAATTCAGAAGACCAATAATAGTCAAGGCTATCTTCTGGAATAGGCAGAGTGAAAGAACTTATATTACCAGGTATCAAGGAAGAGCTGTCATAAAGCCACAGAAATTACTATAATTGGTGCAGAGATAAACAAATTGACCATTGGGGCAGAAGAAAGATTCCAGAAACACCCATGTATAATATAGTCACTTGGTTTTTGCTGAAGATGATAATCAGTGGGGAGAGGATATTCTTTCTAATAAATGCTTTGCCAGTTAAATTTAATAATTTAATAGAAAATAGAAAAGTGGGTTGTGATAAATTACAGATCTCAGTATGAAATGTAAATTAATAAAGCTTTAAGAAGAGAACTTAGCAGACTGTATGTAACCTTATAATGAGAAAATTTTTCATAAGACCCCCAAATCACTAAACTATAAAAAGCCAGTTAATTTGGAGATACTAACTTTCTGAAACTTATGTTTATTAAAACATTAAGAAAGCAAATAGGCAAGAAACAGGGGAGAAAATACTTGCAACTTATGTATATGACAGCAGAATTGAGTGTAGAGAAGGAGGTGGTGATGTTTTTGGAAGGGGCTGCTTGGTAAACAACTTGGGGCTCTGTGGGCTAGAAAGTCTCTGTGAACATGTCTGTCTCAATAAAACTTTATTCACAAACACAGGCAACAGTCTGGATTTGGCCCAAAGGCCACACTTTCCAGCCCTGGATCTAAAGTTGAAAAAGAATACAAATCAACAAGAAAAAAATAGAAAAATTGGCAAGAGATTGGGACATCCTCTTAACGAAAGAGAATATCCAGATGGGCAGTAAACATGAAAAGGTATGTTATTTTTATTAGTAATCAGGGAAACGCAAAATTAGAACAACAGCCCCCTACTAAGATGGTTAAAATGAAAAGCATGAAAAAGAATCAAGTTTTGGCAAGGAGGAAAGCAACAGGAAGCCTACCCTGCTTGAGGTGTTGCCAACTAGTATGACCATTTTGAAAAGCTGGCACTTTGAGCATGCATATACCCTTTTAACCCGAACCTGGCAGATAGGCGCATTTATGTCAACCAAAGGACATACTAAAACATTCATTGCATAAAACTGCACAAACCAGAATTCTCTGAAGGCAGGCATGCAGTAGAATGAATGAACCTGGTGGCATATTTCACTGCAGAAGACTTTTGAGCGTTGAGAACGAGTGAACCGTATTTGCAGTAGTAGCTTGGTTTCACAGAGCTGAACGACAGAAACCAGACACAGAGGCACACACACTGTGTGACCATCTGTAAAGCATAAGAACAGAAAAACTTTATGCAGTTAGGAATCAGGGCAGCGGCTAGCCTTGGGCAAGGCTAAAAACGGTATTTATCTGGTGCTAGTAATATGTTTCTAAACCTGGGTGCTGAATATCTCTGAGTGTTCTCTGCACTGAAGATATGTGTCTTTCTCTGCATGTATGTTGTTTTTAAAATCCTGCATCATTTTGTGCAGGAAATATTCTTTAGAGTAGTTTTAATGGCAACTACAGAGATTTCCTACACTGTGACCTTAAATCTTAATATAAAGTATATTTTAAGTAAAGTATTTGAAAAGGTGACAGGGCCATTACATATTTTGTCATCCTACCCTTTTGCATATATAAATGGGTCTGAACCACCTCTTACAATAAAGAACTAACGTGCGTAAACATTTCATAATTTTCTCAAATAATTTTTCACATTCTGAATTTGGGATGCGTCTTCTGCATTACCGTCCTCGAGATGACCTTGCTGGGAGGTGAATCCATATAACGGTGACTTTGATTCGGTGGGGAGTTGTACTCAGATGCTTTCCACTTAGTTGTTACCAGCACAGATGTGTGTGAAAACTCTGTGACATGAAAAGTAAGAGCGTTTGGAGGGTTGGGGAGGGAAGAGCTCAGCGGCCCAGCAAGGAGGATGTTTCAGCGTGGGATGGAGTGGACGGTGTGCACTTGACTTGATTTCCCCTACCTCATACTAGGCAATGCTTGAAGTGTATAAACTGGCTAAAAGAGCAGTGATCCAGGAACTGGGGCTTGGCGGTGTGCTCTCCCGGCCGCCAGCTGCCCGTTCGCTCCTTCAGTCCACTGGGCTTAACGGGAGGCATGTGGTCAAGCATGGCCATGGCCTCCCTTTCATCCCAGACAGAGCCTGCCACTTTCATCATGGGATTGCCCCCTCCATCCCATATCTACTACTGCTCAACTTGGGGTCAGTTAACTTTTCAGATTTTTTTCCTCAAGTCTCTTAATTGTGCCAAAGACATGGATATGAGACCACTTATACTTAAGGGCAAAACCTCACCCCGTGCTCCTTACTCCATCCCAAATCGTGCCCAGTTCTCTGGTCCGTCCAGCTAAGCCCTTTAAAGAGGGGAAATGTGTGCCCCATTTTACAAGAATGTTACAGTATTCCCCAAATTAAATTATACAAAGGCCAAAAGATTACCACCATGGTAATCATGACAAAAAAGTTTCCCTTTCATATTTAAGAAATCAGATTGCTGTAGTACCTGTTAGACTGGGGAACTAGTTGAATTGTTGACTTGGGAGAAGAGTGTGGAGTGAAAATAATGTCCCAAGATCCTCCGGGGGAAGCAGGACGGTGGTCTCAGTGGAGGAACGTGTAGCCTGTGGAGACGGCAAAGAAACAGGTGCAAATATCCTGGCATCTGCCGAGCACAGCTCCGCAACCGTATTATTTTCTCCACACAGCCAGCCAACCTGATGACCATGGAAGAGGAAACCAAGTACTTAGCTCATGACCACCAGACAACCCACAAGCCTGACAGGACTAGGGAGTAGATGGAACACAGGCAGGTGTTCAGCCCTTCCCCCACCCCATACTGCCCAAAGCTAAGCTTTCACAGCAACAGAAGAAAATTGGCAGGTTTTAATGGTTAAAAACAAGGAAAGGGAATCCTTTTGTAGCATGGTTGTCTGGTGGGTGGTCAAAGGAAACCCACACCAGCTTTCCCAGCTTTGGGGTACACAGGTTCTTCATAAACCCTCACTGGGAAACAGGAGTGTGAGTGGCTTTTCCTGTGGACAAGATTCCAGGAACGGGGGAAAAAAAAGAAGCTCAGGAAAACCAGAACACCACGAACAGCCTGAACCACCACCGCTAAATAAACATCCTCAAAGAACTGAGTGTATTGCTAATGTGAGGTAGGAATAAGTGAAAAAGAGGTGACATGTTGAGTATGAACAGTAAAGATTCAGGAGTTTAGATGAGCAGATGGCTGATGAGCTGGGAGATACTGTGTGGCGAGAAAAAAATGTGCCAGGGGGAAAAGGTAGAAGTGGAGGTTTCTGCAAGGTAACAGGAGTATCTGAAGTGGGGGAGACTCCAGCAGTGCAGAGGAGAAACTGGTTGGTGGGGGGAGTACTTAATTTCACATACTTGGAAAAAAACAGTGACCTCAAAAAACCATCCAGGGCTCCAAACAGAAAAGATACAGAATAGCCATACCTCATCAAGTGAAATGTAAGGATATTGAAGATAAAGTTTTGCAAGTTTCTTTAAAGAGGCAATCACTCCAAAGAATATTTTCTGATCTTCCATTTTTGGTCACTATGGAATAACAGGAACCAGACTTACCTTTCTGACTAAACTGAAAATTTGGACAAAATAAAGTCACGGCCTTGGGACAGTGGGCAGAGGACAGTGATTCCCCTGGGTGCCCGGCATGCTGCCTGGACAGACTTTCCAGGCCACAGTGCAGGAAAGGGTGCCCCAAGTCATTTGGGTGGACTTTGAGAGTGGAACAGAGGAGACCCCCCAAACACCAGGGATCTCCGGGCCCTTGCTCTTCAAGTAGGGTTGTGAATCTGGCCTGGGGCGTGGTCAGGGGCGGAGGCTTGTCTTGACTCTAGGGGGAGTGGCTAAGGGGCATGGGCGTGGCTGTGTCTTGTGGGGGTGGCCATAGTAGGACTTTGGTAGTGCATAACAGGGGGTGGGGTGGGGCATGGCTGCCATGGAGGCATGATCTTTGTGTGAAGAGTAGAGTGTAACAATAAGTGGGGCGTGGCGATGCCCTGGGGGCGTGGCCAGAGTGGGGAGTGGCTTCGGACGGGGCGTGGCTCCCATTGCAGGAGGAATCCAAAGCTCTAGGAGCATCTAAAGAGAGAACCGTCTGGAACTAATAGCCCTTGGTGAGCAGAAGGCCAGTGACAGGGCTGTGGGCGGACATGAGAGCAGTGGGAAGATGGTCAGGCCTATGGGCCGGTGAGGAGTTATTGAGGCTTGGGCTTCAGGGCCATGCCTCGGGGGTGGTGGGCCTAGCACCTGGAAGGGGGAGGGGACAGAAGGGGTCAAATGGGAGTGTTGGTGGAATAGGAGGCAGTGCCTGGACAAAGGGCAGGCCTTCTGACCACCCAGCCCTCGCCATCTTGCCAGCAGCCCTGCCTGCCCAGCCATGTGGCGCCCTGTGGTCTTGATGCTGCTGCTGCTTCCTGTCATCCCCATTCCCAGCGCCACTGCTGCTCCCATCCCAGATGCCAAAGCCCAGGACAGCCTGCAAGGCCTTCTCCAAGGTTGCAACCCTGTCTCGCTGGGGTTTGGGGAGAGGAAGATGACAGAGAGGAGGGGCGGGGCAGATGGCAAGAGAAGTCAGAGGGACACAGAGCAAGGGAGAGACAGATAAAGGGAAGGGGCCTTAGGGACAGAAACATATACAACATGACAGATGAAGGTCAAGAATAAGGAGCATGTGGGACAGAATAGACAAGGGACCAAGATTTTTTAAAAAGGGGTGGGACAAAATGGTGGTAGTGGGGGTGGACTGGTTTGACCCTCCTGGTCAAAGGGTAGACAGGGAAGGGGGTGGAGAGAGAAGGGGCCCAGGCTGGAGGGAACTTGCTGTGGGACATGGACAGCTTCCTCTCGGCTCCATGGACCTAAGTGCCTCCTCAGGAACTGCCACTGCACAGAGGAGCAGGGAGCAGCCCCCTTTCCAGCTAGCACCAGACAGCCCCTCCTGGAGCCCAACCTGTTCTCCTTCACCAGGTACTCAAGCTGCAAGAGACAGAGAGATGTGGGCAATTGCAGATCAAGTTACTCACTCCGGCTGTCCTCCTGGGTTGTGAGCCCCAAAGTCCCGGAGGCTGGCCTGCGGCTCTGTGAGAAACCTCCACGGCTATAGGCCATCTGCCCCAGTCTCCTTAAAGGGGGCCTGCCCCAAAGGGAGACCTGGAGCCTCCCTCAGTTCCAACAGCCCACCCCCAAGACCCACTGGAAGCTTATCAGCAGCTCTTGGTTCTGGGGGTGGGCACCAGAGCACTGGCAGGGCACAGACATGTACCAGACCCCAGTTCCATTTAGAAATAAAGTCCTTTCTTACAGTCAGCTGTGCTCTTTGCTTTCAGGGCCAGTCCCCAACATCTGGCCAACTAAAAATAATTTTTTCTACATAATTTACAAACCCCTGTAGCAAGATGATGCGCGATGCTTACCAGAGTTTGTGGCTTGTGTTAGTTCTCAAAAACATTTTGTCGACAAGAATAGATGTAGTTGAGTCCACTGAGTGCTATCTGGAGGGACCCCCCCCGCCCTCCCTAGAGGTCCAGCCACAAGCTCCCACTTCAATATTGCCTAGAAGAGTGATCACATTGGACTGTTTAAAAGTATTGGAGTCCTATTGTCCTAATGCTGAAATTGACAGTTAAAACACACTTTGATGAGTTGGTGAAAGAAATGGGTCATTCATAGTGGGGGACCTCTACCTCCTTTCAGAGGTAAAGAAGCACTATTCAGTTATGTTTCAAGGTTAAAGTGATGACATATTCCTCTTTGGTTCTGTGTTCTGGTGACTGTGGGTGTATCTGGGGCATATGGCAACATGGGCATGGCCAGCTGTACTCCAGCCTGTGAGGGTCCTGGCCATTGTCTGTATAGGTCCCTGCTTAATCCAAGCCAGAGGAGCTGACCCACAATGACATCTGCCTTTAGCAGATGGGGAAGCCAGGTGGATGTGGGGCATCAAGAAAGGGGGTAGGGGGCTGAGCTGAAGCCAGAGAGGTTAGGACCATGCTGATAGAGTGGGCCTGGCATAAGGCCAGATGGATGGACCAGATTGCAATTATAAACTGGGCTCAGGGGCACCTGGGTGGCTCAGTCAGTTAAGCATCTGACTCTTGATCTCAGCTCAGGTCTTGATCTCAGGGTTTTGAGTTCAAGCCCCACATTGGCCTCCATGCTGGACACGGAGCCTACTTAAAAAAGCAAAACAAAACCTGGGCTCAGGCAGGGCTCGGGGTGCAGAGCTGGTGGAGGAGCAGCTGCACCAGGGACCCAAGTAAGCATACCTGATGGAAATATCAACCAGCAAGAAATGACACCCTACTGGTGCAGGAGGAGCCTGGCAGATGTTTGGTGTGCCCTGTTTTCAAGCCACAGTGTGACTTAGTTTGCTCTTTGGCTTGTCTCTGGGACCCCCAGGCCGATGGAACCATCCATTCAAATGGCAGCTGCTTCTACTAACAAATTCCTATCCAGGACCAACAGGACGTGATATCGGGACCGTCTATAGCCTTGGGGCCTGTGCCTCAAATCTCCAGACAGGTGCATCCAGCTGCTGGTTCAGTCTCTGTGCTAGGGCTTTGCTCATGCTCTTCCACTGCCTGGAATGCCATCTCTGTTCTCCCCTCAGCCATTAAGGGTGGGAAAGCGTGAGACATCATTACAGAGCTCACAGAAGATATTACGAACATCCAATGCCAGTGAGTTTGAAAATCTGGTTAAAACAGATAACTTTCTAGAAAACACAACTTATTAAAACTAACACAAGATATGGAATCTACAGTTTACAATCCTCCCATCAAAAAGTCTACAGACTCAGCTCACCAGCAAATCCTTCTTAATGCTTTAGAAAAATATTGATGACAATCTTACATAAATGTCTCTAGAGAATAGAAAACATGTGTTAGGAAACCAGAATAGCCTTGTTGCAAAACCTGAAAGGTAAATTTTGAGAAAGGAACAATGTCAATTCCGTATCTCTCAAAAACACAGATGCAAAGATTTTAAGGTATTAGAATGAATCACCATCCTAAGACAAGTGTGGAAATGGTGACTTAATTAGGTAGAAAAAGCTCAGCCATGAGTTTCTGGGCATGAGCTCTGTGTGTGTGCCTGTGTGTGCCCGTGTGTGCATGCTTTCAAGAAGAAGGGGAAGCAGGGGGTCTCCATTTCCTTAGCTGTAAAATGAGAACAACCGTAACGCCTTCCACAAAAGGGGACTCCCATCCTCTTAGGCTATCACTTTTGGTCAAAAGTGGGCTTATGAAAAGGTGTTCTAAACGAATTTGTCATCGAAGGCTTGGCATTTATTGATCACAGGATCTAACTACCAGCTAAAGTTGTTTACGACTCCTCTGTTGTCTGGCTTTCGAAGGCACACGAAGATCGTGCAGCAAACCATCTGTTCACACACCTTAAAGTCTGTGTATCCTTTCTTGTCCTCTGAAAAACGTCTCCTAGTTTCTCCCTACCATACTAGGAAAGAATGTTTGGTCCTACTTCCTCTCTCTCCCTCTCTCCCTGTTCCTGCCTGTGTTGAGGCTTCTTGTGGTCAGCTGCTTGGCCCAATGTGCCTCTGATTTGGGGGGAGCTACCCATCCTCATCCTTTCAGCCAATCCCCTCCTGCTCTCATCTGGGATATGGTGCTCCCTCTCGAACCTGACAGAATCTCTCTGACACAAGGGGCTCCACAGGAAAACATGAAATTTTTTGAAATTCCAATTTATAGGGACAAGTGCCAAATTTCCTTTCCAGGAAGTTACACTCACACCAACTGTGTGAGAAAGCCTGTTTCCTCTCATCCTTGTCAGCTCTGGATTCAGAAACATTAAACACTTTTTGGCCAATATTTTTGCAAAAGGAAAATATCACACTTCATTATTTTTTTTTCCATTTATTGAGTCAAGAGTAAACCTGAGGGGACAGACACTTCCATAATGGAGGAATAAGGACCTCTGAAAATCTTCTGTTCCATAAAAGCAACAAAACACTGATGAACATAATGGTCATAATCAACTTTTCCAGAACTTTGGAAATTGATTAAAGGCTTGCAACGATTTGCAGAGACTTTATTCAAGAAAAATGGCTGAATATAAGAACACTGAACTTCAGGCATTTGAATTTGCCCTATTTCCATGCCCCTCTCCCCATCTCTGGGGTCGCCTTGAAAACTGTCTGCCTCTGAAACACAGGAGCAGTGAAAAGCAGCAGCCTAGCCACCACTGGAGGGACCAGATGGGCTGAAACTCCCCAGAAGCTCCATCCCCAGGGAACTGTCAAAACTTGGCTGTGTGGCAGCTCCCCAGAAAAGCCTCATCTATAGGAACTGTCTTTATTTTCCCTGATTGCGAGCTCACTGTGGGAGTAAAGCCCTATCCCCGGGGCATTTGTCAAAACCAATTAGTGGCCTTTTAATCACATTGTAGCTCTCTGGGGCGATGATACCAGTTGAGGCAAACAAGAGGCTGGCCAAGAACTTAAAAGGAAAACTTGGGGGGAAGAGAAGCTCTGACTTAACTGCCCCTTGCCTAGGAGGCCATGCACACGCTCAGGAAGTACCATGGACAGCGTTAGTCTCACATCTGCTTGGCCTCAAGTCTCTGAGCAAGCAGAAAGTAAAGGCTAGTGCAGAACAAGGGTAGCCCCAACACACATGGGGCCCCTTGACAAAGCCTGGAAGACTTACCAGTTTAAGGCATGTATGGAAAGCTCTGTACAACCATTAGCTGAAAACTAGGATAACTGAGCAAAGGCTTCACACAAAGAATACAGACTTTACAGAATTAGTCAAAGAAAATCACCAAATAAGACAACCACAAAGAGCAAAAACTCAGAGAAGGGGGAAGGCAATCCCATTGCCACACTGTTATTTAAAATAGCCAGTTTTATGTAAAAGAGAGAGACATGCAAAGAAACAAGAAAGTGTGGCCTATACACATAAAAAAGCAGTCAATAAATACTGGCCATGAGAAATCCCAGATGTTGGAGTTACTAGACAAAGACTTCAAAGAAACTATTTTAAATATGTTCAAGTAAATTATAAAATCTACGTCGATGGGTTTATGAGATATAATTTGTATGATGATAATAGCACATACAAACATGGGGAGAGAAAAAAAAAACAGGTATATTGGAGTAGTGTTTTTATATACTATTTAAGTTAGGTTGGTATTAATCCAAGCTAGATTGTTTTAAATTAAGATGTTAAATCAGGGGAGGCCTGGGTGGCTCAGTTGGTTAAGCGTCTGCCTTTGGCTCAGGTCATGATCCCTAGGTCCTGGGATCCAGCCCTGCTCAGTGGGAGCCTACTTCTCCCTCTGCCTCTGCTGCTCCCCCTGCTTGTGTTCTCTCTCTCTCTCACACACACACAAGTAAAATAAAATCTAAAAGAAAAAATAAGATGTTAAATCAGAAGACAAGAAATAACAAGTGTTGGTGAAGATGTAGAGAAAAAGGAACCCTCATGTACTATTGGTGGGAATACAAATTGGTGCAGCCACTGTGGAAAAGAATATGAAGATTCCTCAAAAACTTAAGAACAGAAATATATGATCCAGTAATCCCACTACTACGTATTTGTCCAACGAATATGAAAACACTAATTTGAAAAGGTATATGCACACTTCTGTTTTTTGCAACATTATTTACAATAGCCAAGATATGGACACTCAAGTGTCCATCTACAGATGAATGAATGAAGATGATGAAATCTTGCAAATGGCAAGATTACAAATGGTAGGATTTCATGGATCTTGAATCTGGCAACATGGGTGGACCTAGAGGGTATAATGCTAAGTGAAATAAGTCAGAGGAAACCAACACCATATGATTTCACTCATATGTGGAATTTTAAGAAACAAAGCAAATGAACAAGCAATGAAAAATGACAAAACCGGACTCTTAAATACAGAAAAAAAACTGGTGTTTGCCAGAGGGGACATGGGTAGGAGAGTAGGAAATAGGTAAAGGGGATTAAGAAGACATTTATCTTGAGGCACCTGGTGGTTCAGTCAGTTAAGCATCTGCCTTTGGCTCAGGTCCTGATCCCAGGAGCCCCCACACTGGGCTCGTTACTCAATGGGGAGTCTGCTTCTCCCTTTCCATCTGCCCGTCCCCCCTGCTCCTGCTTGTGCTCACTCACTCTCCCTCCCTCTCCCAAAGTAAATAAATCTCAAAAAAAAAAAAAAGAAGGTAAGCCCCAAAAACATGTAGTAAAGGAAACAAGAGAATTAAAATGGTACGCTAGGAAAAAAAAAATGGTATGCTAGAAAACATCTATTAATACAAAAGAGGGCAATGGGGAAATAAAGGAATAAAAAAGACAAGGTGTACAGAAAACAGGAAAACTGTAGAACTAAGTCTCCTCCTTATCAGTAATTACTTTATTTTTTATTTTATTTTATTTTTTAAAGAATTTTATATATTTATTTATTTGACAGAGATCACAAGTAGGCAGAGAGGCAGGCAGAGAGGGGGAGGGGGAATCAGGCTCCCCGCTGAGCAGAGAGCCCGATGCAGGGCTCCATCCCAGGACCCTGGGATCATGACCCAAGCTGAAGGCAGAGGCTTAACCCACTGAGCCACTGAGGCACCCCTCAGTAATTACTTTAAATAGATTAAACCCTCTGATCATAAGGTAGAGACTGGCAGAATGGATTAAAAATGATCGGGGAGAGTGGGGACACCTGGGTGGCTCAGTGGGTTAAAGCCTCTGCCTTTGGCTCGGGTCATGGTCTCAGGGTCCTGGGATCGAGCCCCCCATCAAGTTCTCTGCTCAGCAGGGAGCCTGCTTCCCCCTCTCTTTCTGCCTGCCTCTCTGCCTACTTGTCATCTCTGTCTGTCAAATAAATGAATAAATTTTTTTTTAAAAATGATCCAGGGGTGCCTGGGTGGCTCAGTCAGAGTCTGACTCTTGGTTTAGGCTTAGGTTATGATCTCAGGATCATGAGATCAAGCTCCATGTTGGGGTCCATGGTGGGTGAGGAGCTTGCTTAAGATTCTCTGTCCCCCTCTTCCTCTGCCCCTCCCCCTGCTCACTCACTCACTCTCTCAGATGAATGAATCTTTTAAAAAAATACGATCTGGGGAGCCTGGGTGGCTCGGTGGGTTGAGCCTCTGCCTTCGGCTCGGGTCATGATCCAGGGGTCCTGGGATCGAGCCCCACATCGGGCTCTCTGCTCGGCAGGGAGCCTGTTTCCCCCTCTATCTCTGCCTGTTTCTCTGCCTACTTGTGATCTTTCTCTCTGTGTCAAATAAATAAAAAATAAAAATCCTTAAAAAAAAATAAGAGATGTCCCGTTCCTCCTTTAAAAAAAAAAAATCCAACTGTATGCCATCTGCAAGATTATCACTTTATTTTTTAAAATATTTTATTTGAGGGATGCCTGGGTGGCTCAGTTGGTTAAGCGGCTGCCTTAGGCTCGGGTCATGATCCCAGCGTCCTGGGATCGAGTCCCACATCGGGCTCCTTGCTCAACGGGGAGCCTGCTTCTCTCTCTGCCTCTGCCTGCCACTTTGTCAGCCTGTGCTCACTCTCTCTGACAAATAAATAAATAAAATCTTTTAAAAAATATTTTATTTGAGAGAGCAGAAAGAGCAGAGAGAAAGAAAACATGACTGGGGGGATGTGGAGGGGGTGGAGGAACCTCACTAGGAGAAGCAGGATCCTCGATGAGCAGGGAGCCCAATGTGGGACTGGATCCCAGGACCCTGGGATCACAACCTGAGCCGAAGGCAGACTCTTAACCAACTGAGTCACCCAGGTGCCCAAAGAGTATCACTTTAAACAATTCTTTTTTTTTTTTTAAGATTTTATTTATTTATTTGACAGAGATCACAAGTAGGCAGAGAAGCAGGCAGAGAGAGAGGAGGAAACAGGCTCCCTGCTGAGCAGAGAGCCCGATGCGGGGCTCGATCCCAGGACCCTGGGATCATGACCTGAGCCGAAAGCAGAGGCTTAACCCACTGAGCCACCCAGGCGCCCCTAAAGAGTATCACTTTAGATTGAAAGACAAGAATTGCTTGAAAGAATGAGAAGAGAGGGGCGAAAAAAAAAAAGAATGAGAAAAGATGTACCATGCAAACAATAATAAAAGATAAGTGGAGTGACTAGACCAATAGCAGACAAATAGGGTTTTGTGACAAAAAATTGTTACTAGAGGTAAAGAAGAATATTTTACAATGATAAAAGGATTAATCCACCAAGAATGCCTACAATTATAAACATACTTACACCTAACAACAGAGCCCCGAAATATCTGGAGAAAAACTGGTCAAAGAAGAAATCAAAAAGGAAATAAGTATTTTGAATCAAATGAAACAATTTTAACCAACAATGTATAAAATTTTGTGGGACATGGTTGAAACAGTGTTTAGAGGGGAAGAGCAATAAATGTCCACCTTGGGAAAGAACAAAGGTTTAAAGCTAATGACACCCGCTTCCTCCTTACCATACTAGAAAGCGACTCAGATTCACTAAAAGGAAGAAGAAATGAACTAATACATGAGGAGAAATCAATCAAATAGAATATGTAACAGGGGCGCCTGGGTGGCTCAGTGGTTAAGGCCTCTGCCTTCGGCTCAGGTCATGATCCCAGTCTTGGGATCGAGCCCCACATCGGGCTCTCTGCTCAGTGAGGAGCCTGCTTCCCCCTCTCTCTCTGCCTGCCTCTCTGACTACTTGTGATCTCTGTCTTTCAAAGAGATAAATAAAAATCTTTAAAAAAATTATTTAAAAAAAAAGAATATGTAACAAAGAATAATAGAACAGAGAAAAAAATAGAGGAGAAAGTTGATGAATTAAAACTTGATCCTTTGAGAAGACCGATAAAAATAGCCTAGCCAGGTTAATTAGGAAAAAAGAGAGAAGCACAAATGACCACTGCTCACAGATCCTAAAGATACTTAAATATGTGAACAATTTTTTGCCAATAGATCCAGCAATTCAGATACACTGCACAAATTAAAAGACACAAATTCACTTGAGCTTGTTTACCATTCATTAAATAGAGGAGGTTCCTTTCTCTGGTTTGCTGAAAATTTTTACCAGGGGTAGATGCAGATTTTAGTCAAATGCTTTTCCTGCATCTATTGAGATGAGCCTATGGCTCTGTTGCCTCCACATTTTACCTGATTTTGGTCATTTATTTCTTCCTTTTTTCCTGATCAGTCTCACTGGAGATTTATCAATCTTCTTGCCCACCCCCCCAAAATTGTGGTTTTATTCATCTTCTCTATTGTTTTAGTTTTCCCATTTTTGGTGATTTTTGCTCTGATCTTTATTTTATTCCTTTCTTGTTCCTACTTTGTATTTAATTCAGTATTCTTTTTCCAGTGTCTTCAGGTGGAAGCTGGGTTTGATTCGAGATCTTCTTTCTAACATAGGAACTTGGCACTGTAATTTTCTCTTTAACTCAGTGGTTGGAAAACCGGGGGCCATTCAACAAACTCAGCCTACCACATGGTTTTCTTCCGCTCCTGACCTAAGAATGCCTTTATGTTTTTAAATGGTTGAAAAAAAAAAAAAAGAAAAATATTTCATGACACATGAAAATTCTGCCAAGTTCAAATTTCAGTGTCCATAAATAAAGTGTTACTGGAACGTAACCATGATCACTCCCATATGGCTCCATTGGGACTACAATGGCGGACTCAACCAGGTGCAACAGAGATCAGTTGCAACAGAGACGGTGTATATCCATTCTGTAAAAGAGGAGAAGTGACTTCAAATACTGGTGGAGTAAGATTATTTTGTCACTGATTTAGATGGCAAAGCATTGTGTTCACCATAGCAAACATAACTGTGCTAGAGAATAAAATAGACATTGACCTTACCAGGCTAACACTCATCATTATCTTTCCAGCTCACAGAATAGCAACAGTCAGAAACATTAGAAAGCTTACAAGAGATGATCTCATCACATCAGACTTTCTTCACAAAATTAAAACGAGGTTTGGGATGCCTGGGTGTCTCAGCCAGATAAGCATCCGACTCTTAATTTCCATTCAGGTCATGAGATCAAACCCCAAGTCGGGCTCCGAGCTCAGTGGGGAGTCTGCTTCAGGATTCTCTCTCTCCCTCCCCTCTGCCCCTCCTCGTGAACTCTCTGTTCCAGATAAATATATCCTTTTTAAAGATGAAGCTGAAATGAAACAGTTTCTGAGGGACCCATTTATTAGCCAAGCAAGGAAAGCTACCTACCTAATGGTGAGTCAATTAAATCGTGATGGAGACAGCTGGGGGAAAAAATGTGTACAGAGAAGATAAACATATTCTGAGATGTCTGGCCTGTAGGTGAGAAGACGGGTCAAGGACATTGAGAACAACACCAATAGTCAATTTCAAAACAAAGCAAGTGACTCTGAGTGGTTTTCCTTGTCTCTCAGTGGGTTAAACATCTGTTACTGATACCTCGAAGGTGGTTCTTTTGTTTGAGAAGCCGATGCCGAGTTTGACGTGATTGAAGACAAGCCTCGGCAGATATCAAGAAACAACCATGGGTGAGAACATTTTCAAAGATCAAAAGACCAAATGAGGGGCGCCTGGGTGGCTCAGTGGGTTAAGCCGCTGCCTTCGGCTCAGGCCATGATCCCAGGGTCCTGGGATCGAGCCCCGCATCGGGCTCTCTGCTCCGCGGGGAGCCTGCTTCCCCCCCTCTCTCTCTCCCTGCCTCTCTGCCTACTTGTGATCTCTCTCTGTCAAATAAATAAATAAAATCTTAAAAAAAAAAAAGACCAAATGAGGCTCACAGTTGATGCTAGTGATGACACACGAGAGGTTGGACTAGCTTTCAAAAAGTACCTGCTGATAGAGAAGGCAGTTAATTACCGCAGACTCTAAATGCCTTCTGTCTTCACAGGCTTTGTACATTCATCAAATGAGGTCTCCTCCTGCCCTATAGATATTTTCGCCAACATCGATTGCCACGCATTGTGGAAAATTCGCTGCTTGATGAAATTCTTTCAGCTTTTGTACATCCAGAAATTTTTAAATGCCTCCTTTCTTGAAAGATATTTTCACTGAGTACAGACATTTTTTTTTTCCTTTTTGATTCTTTATAGCTATTCCTCCACTGTCTTCTGGCTTGCTGACAAGAAGTTGGCGATTACTCCTACGTTTATTCCTCTGTAAAGAATGCATCTTTTTTAAATTTAGATTTTTTTTTAATTTTCTTTTTGCCCTTGATTTTAAGCTGTTTCATTGTTTTCTTCATGTTTCTTGTGCTCAGAGTTTGTGGAGCTTCTTGGATATATGGATTAGGTGGTTTTCATTAAATTTGGGATTTCAGGGGTCACTATTTCTTCAAATATTTTTCTGCATCCTCCTCTACGTTTCTCCTTTTTAGATTCCAATTACACATTGATTACATTGCTTGACTTTGTCCCACAACTTGCTGATTCTTTTTCTTCTTGTCTTTATTTAATTTTGGATAGTTTCCATTGCAGTGTCTTCAAGGTCACCAAACTCTCCCGCATTGTCGCCACATGGTTTATGCTTCATTTGGCCCCAGCTGTTTTCTCCTCTAGAAGTTTGTCCCCCTTTTAAAAACTCCCCGTCTCTCCTTGGAGTGACCAATCTTTCTTCTAGCTTCCAGAACATATGGAATACAGTTGTGATAACCCTCCCAGTGTCCTTGTCTACTAAATCTGTCATCTCTGTCGTTCCTGGATTGGTTCTGATTGATTTTTCACTTCATTACGGGTTCTGTTTTCTTGCTTCTATGCATTCCAGATAATTTTTTTAAATGACAGAACCCACATTACAGAGATAGTTTGTTATTCTCCTTAGCTGACCTGTCAGGTTTCCTGGTGAATCTACAAACAAGTGAAATTGTTTTCACTGATACTGTTCATTAGCCTGCATTAAGACAGATTGTTCTGACCCCCTTGCTAGTTCATAGGCCCCCTCAAAATGTTCAAACAAGATTCAACTGTCCCCAGGCTGCAGTGTTTACTTTTCCCTTTCCCTCTTTTTTAAAATTTAAATCTCCCACTTCCTCCCCCTTCTTTTGCTTATTTAGGACTCAGTCCATGGCTTTGATCTCTGCTGTACACAAACAGCATGATAATGGTTAACTATATGGCTTTGCCTTTTTCTTTGACACCAAACACAAAAGAATATGCATTTTAGGGTTCAGAAACAAGCAAAATTATATAAGGTGCTAAAGCTAAAAAAAAAAACCCAAACCACATTATTTTCCCTTAGGGAAGAGGGAAGAGAACAGTGGGGCAGGGAGTGAGGAGGGTCTCTGGAATTCTGGCAATGTTCTGTTTTTTCACTTTGTGAAAATTCAGTGGTATCATTATTCTGGGTAGTCTATCTCATTTTCTGTAAGTCTATCACATGTCAATTGTAATGCTTATTTTTTTAAAAGATTTTATTTATTTATTTGTCAGAGAGAGAGAGTGAGCACAGGCAGGCAGAGTGGCAGGCAGAGGCAGAGGGAGAAGCAGGCTCCCTGCCGAGCAAGGAGCCCGATGTGGGACTCGATCCTAGGACGCTGGGATCATGACCTGAGCTGAAGGCAGCTGCTTAACCGACTGAGCCACCCAGGCGTCCCTGTAATGCTTATTTTTAAAATGATGACCAACATCTGGTAAAAATAACATTGGATTCCTACTCCACATCTTACGGGGTAAATTGCATGTTGATTAAGCACTTAACTATTAAAAAAGAATCAAACCACAAATGTTTGAGAAGAAAGGATGGAGAAGTACTTTTTATTTCAAGAGTGTTTCAAGCGTGATGTGCAACCCAGAAGCTACAAAAGAAAATATTGATGAACCTGACTACATTGACATCAAGCAATTTTCCACGGCAAAACCCGCCATAAACATCAGAAGACACATAGCAAGCCAGGAAAAAGATTTGTAATTCCTCCTACAGCAAGTTGAATTCCTTTAATATGTATATTAAAATGGCTTATAATCAATACGAAGCTAAGAGCCACAGGCAAATAGAAAAAAATGGGGAAGGAAAGGGATACGAATGAAGAGTGCAAAAAATAGAAATGTCTTTTAAAATAGGAAAAGGAGGTCAATTTCACTCACGGAAAAGTGCAAATTAAAATTATGCTGAGACAGCGCATTTCTACCAAATCGAAGACAATCCGACAGCATCGTGTTGGTGAAGGTGGAGGATGAGCTGGTGTTTTCATATATTCCAAACAGGAGCCATTAGTGCTATAATAAAGATGGAAAGTAACATGTGAATAACTAACAAAATAACTAAGAAAATTTAAAGTGGTTTTAGGGGCGCCTGGGTGGCTCAGTGGGTTAAGCCTCTGCCTTCGGCTCGGGTCATGATCTCAGGGTCCTGGGATCGAGCCCCGCATCGGGCTCCCTGCTCAGCGGGGAGCCTGCTTCCTCCTCTCTGCCTGCCTCTCTGCCTCCTTGTGATCTCTCTTTGGGTCAAATAAATAAATAAAGTCTTTAAAAACAAATAAAAATAAAATGGTTTTAAATACGATTTAAAACCCAAGGCGTCTGGGTGGCTCAGTCGTTAAGCATCTGCCTTCTGCTCACATCATGATCCCAGGGTCCTGGGATCCAGTCCTGCACCAGGCTCCCCACTCAGCGGGGAGCCCGCTTGTCCCTCTGCTCCTTCCCCTGCTTGTGCACTCTCTCTCAAATAAATAAATAAATAATCTTAAAGAAAGAAAAGGAAAAGCACAAACCCATTGACTCTAATTGCACACATGCCAAATACCATGTAGATAAGGAAGGATATTTATTTCGGTATTGGTAGTAATAGCCAAAGATCAGAAAGCCTCTGAATGTCCTTCAGCCCAGACTTGTTCAATAGGTGATGGCATCTAGTAGCACCTGGGTGGCTCCATCAGTTAAGTGTCCGACCCTTGGTTTCGACTCAGGTCACCATCTCAGGATCCTTGGGATCGAGCCCCGCTTCAGACTCTGCGCTCCGCCGAGAGTCTGCTTGAAGATTCTCTCTCCCTCTCCCTCCGTCCTCCCTTGTCCCACCCTACTCGTGTGCTCCCTCTCTAAAATAAATAAATCCTTTTTTTTAAATAGCAAACAACCCACACCTGTGCATGCTATCCCATGTGTACTTAGACCATCTCTGTGAGGAGAAGCGGGTCTGATAAAGGCTGTTGCCTCTGGTTTAGAGGCAAGGTTCTACACCCTTTGAACCGCTATTTTAAAAAGGAAACAAAATTAATGCCTAAAATAGTTAAGAAGACGACGGAGCAGTTGGAAAACAAGATGTAATTCAATGGTAAACGGGAACAGCGGGCTGCAGAACCATCCATTTCCGCAGGGCTGTGGTTGTCTCTGCAACGGGACAGTGAGAAGGTGAGAAGTCCATGGTGCTGAGTTTCGTTGCTCTGCACCTTGGGGTGTTTTCCGGTGACGGTGGTGGTGGTGGTGAAGGTGCCCACCCCCACCCCCGCCACCAGCCACCCCATTCTGAGATCCAGGCTACTGACCACCCCTTAGTTCAAACTTTGGGGCAATGTGGGGCGAGCAGGCACGTTCTCCATCCCAGGTTACCCCCAGCTCCTGCTGCATTCCCTCCATCACTGCAGCGAGGTGGTGGCCTCCGTCCCCCTGGCCCAGAAGTTTCCGACTCTCCCAGGACACCCCAGTTCAGATTTCCCAAGTCATCCTCCCCGCTCGTCCCTCAGCCGCCAGCCTTCTGAGACCGCCGTGCCCCTCGGCACCGCAGTGTGGGGCCAAGATCACTAACGAGACCCTGGGGCTTTGGATGAAGCCAGACCCCTAAGTGGGCCCTGGGAAACCTATTAAGTCCCTCTTTGCTTACTGCGAGCGACCCCAGGAACAGAGGTGGAGATCACGGGAGAAGAGGGGGAACGATGTGGTGCAGCCAGGCCTCGCCCCGTTCTCTGCAGAGCCCTCCTGTGGTCCGCTGCTACTTTAAGATTTGTGTCCACAGAGGAACTTCTGTGTGACCTGGGCCGTGAGGAGTGAGTAGCTTTCCAGGTGGGGAAGGACACTCGGATGTGGAGAAGGTGTGCTCGGTCAGGGAGAGGCGGGAGACGGTGGCACGTGCAGGCTGCGGCGTGACTTGTGGGGAAGGCACGGGAAGGAGACGGGGGGACCGACAAGGCCCGTGGGTTCCATGTTGCGATGGCCAGAACTTGCCCTTTTTCCACCAGGATCCGGGTCCCCCGCTCAGCCCAGACTAGATCTCCCCTGCTGGGCATATCCCGCTCTCCCTCCAGGGTAGTTCGGAGAGCAGGGTGCCCGGCCAGCAGGGTGCCCGGCCAGCAGGGTGCCCGGCCAGCAGGGTGCCCGGCCAGCTGAGACGCCGAGGCTTTAATTCAGGCAGCAGTTTGGGGTCCGGTGACCCAGAATCTGGCTTGAATGAATGAGTTTTCAAATTTTGGTCTTTTTTTCTCCACGGATGCCACAGAAGATGGGGTGTGGGTGCCAGGGGCTGAGAGCAAAGCCCCTGCTGGAACTCGCCAGCTTTAACCCCCTATTTGCAGTAGAGCAGAAATCCCGTGGTGGTGGGCTGGGGGCCCTCAGGTCCAGAAGGCTGGGGGACATAGAAGACTCCCCTCCGCTCTCTGTGTCTCGTCTCTGTCTCTGTCCCTTTCTGTCTCCCTTTCTGTCTTTCTCTTGCTCCCTGTCTCTGTCTCTCTCTGGGTCTCTGTTAGCCCAGAGCCTGATGAACCCCTTGTGGTAGGGATGGTCTTCCAAAGGCCGCGTGGCTTCCCTCCTGCTCTGCCTGCTGCTGCCCTCAGCAGTGGCCACTGCCCTCAACAGTCGCCTTTGCCTGTCCCTTTGTCATGTGCCTTGTTCTGTTTCTCCCCCTCAGAATCTGCTGCTTTCTCCCTCCCCCAGGCCCCTTTCTCTTTCCCACACACCTGGCTGGGGAGGGACCCACAGACAAGGCAGACACAGAGAAGAGCTCAGACTTCAAAATCAGACCAACCTGGGGACCCCTAGCTAAGGGAGATGCTGTGTGACTGCCCCAAGTCTCAGCTTCCCCATCTGAATTAGCAGTGATGATGACATGTCTGCCTCCCAGCAGCCTCACGAAGACCCAGTATTACTGTGCATGGGGCGCGTTTAGAGCCCACCGTCGGGGCTGGACGTGTGGCAGTGACTGTCACAGTGGGTTGTCGCCGTGGTTCCACGCCACCCTCCCCCCACGCCCCTCGGTGTTGGGAGGAAGTATGGGACTGTTGTTGCCAACAAAGGGAAGTTGGAGGCCCTGTCAGTGTCCCTGGGGAACTTTCCAGGAGGCCTTGGTACTAGAGATGCGGGGAGGGTTTGGGAAGAGAAACTGAGGCTGGGCACTTGCAGGCTTCGGGGGCTTGGCCACAGGCCGGAGAGGCCAGGTGACACTGGTCTGCCACCTGCCTCCGGCTCTGCTGATGTGGCCTCGAGGCACCTGTGAGGAGAGAGAGCAGCAGTGAAACAGGAAGGAGTGGCAGGAGGGGGCCGGGTGGGAGGGAGGCCCGGGCCGGTGGTCCACCATGGGGACCGCGTGGTTTCACAGTGAAGACCGGGAGGCAGCCGTTTGGTCTGGCCAGCTGAGGCTCCTCCCGTGAACTTGCATGAGGCTTCTGAGGGGCGCCGTTTTAAGGACAGGGGTGTAGGAAGAGAAAGATGAGAAGCAGAATATGTCTCTTAGTCGAGTGAATGAAGGGGACGGCAGACAGAGACACAGACGGGAGGCAGACATTTGGGAGAAATGGGAACGAATTCCCTCTCTTCCAGCAATTCAGCAATCAGCAGACATGACTCAGACTTTCCAATCCAGGAGCCTGAGTTTAGTGCAGTTGCCATGACAACTGTGGGACAAGAGGGTGACACCTGAGAGACAGAGGTCCTCACCCACGGCGTCACGTGGGACGTCAGCCCAGCTCTTCCCTCTAAGTAATGTGGGGACCGCAGGGTGTTCCAGGAAGCCCCCCCCCCCACCAGGCCCCCGTGTGCAGGGACAGGTCTGCTCAGGACAGGCGTGTCATGCACTCCACGCGGAGCCCATGGTGTCCGTGAGGCAAAGTGGAAATCACACGGAAGGGCAAAGAAGGGAGACTTAAGCGAGGAATCGTCATCTGTCTTTGGAGGGTCCTTCAGGTGGGCGGTGCTAAAGGCAGGAGGGCCGGCGGGGGTCCGCTGTGATCCCTGGGGGAGAGGAAGCCTGAGAGGGGAGAGAACAGAGGTGCCCCTGCCTGCCCAGCTGTCCTGCGGGGGTGGGGGGGTGCCCATCCGCAGTGACTTCTGACTTCGGAACTGAGCCCGCGGCTAGCTCCTTTCACATAAGGGGACGCAGTAAGTAGTTCAGGACAGGTTGAGTTGGGGGTGTGGCAGGGGTTGTGGGCGATATTGAGGGTCTTCGGCTCAGAAAAGGGAGAGGGTCTGCGGGGGGCTGGGGCTGCACATCAAAGTTGGGGCCACGCGCGCGCGGGTGCTGCCGTTCACGAAGGCTGCTGTCGCCCTAACACGGAGCAGGTGCGCATCTTCCCCGGGATGGAGTCAGAATGGATGGGCCCAGGACGACTATGGGGGGGGTCCTGAGTCCACCTAAGGGGAGAGCCGGAAGACATAAATAAGACAAAAGACAATGGCCAGGGCAGGTGAGGACAGGAGAGTGTGCGGTCTGTCCTCGGACAGTCTGGGGTGTGACCTCCCCGGAATGGGCCTCTGGGGACAGGAGACTCTGGTGCTGCTCCAGCCCCTCACCCCGGGCTTTGTCCCAGAAACGACCATCTCCATACAACCAGCTACTCGGGAAAGAGCCCGTCCCTTCAGAAGTCGGCCCTTAAGGCCGCTGTCCACTCAGGTGCCCATTCTCACCTTCATCCCTGTAAGGCTGGCCTGTCGGGTACGGGAGCTATGGGCTCCACATGCTGGACGGACCTGGGGACTGGCTGGACAGGTATGCAGAGACCCCTGGGTGCACAGGGCACGGAGGCCAGAGGAAGAGCGGACGGTGGCTCCAGACATCTGAATTCCTGGGGGACCCTGGGCTGAGGGCAGCAAGGGGCAGAAAGTGCCAGCTTGAGGACGAAGCCTGGTGTCACCGGTGGAAGGGGCGTGGGGGCCGTCCATGTGTTTTCTGGGAGGGATGTGTCCCCACGACCTTCCTCTCCGGCCCGCCCACCTGTCCTCCCGCAGGTCCCGACATGAGCCCTTGGCCAGAATCCAACTGGACCGCGGCACAGGAGTTCGTGATCCTGGGCTTCTCCGGGTGGCCCCAGGGGCTGCAGCTGCTGCTCTTTGCCTTCCTCCTGCCACTCTATCTGGCCACGCTGGCAGGAAACCTGCTCATCCTGGGCATGGCCATCGTGGAGCCTGCCCTGCACACCCCCATGTACTTCTTTCTGGGGGCACTGTCCGCTGTGGAGGTGGCCTACACGCTGGTGCTGACCCCACGCATGCTCGCCGGCTTCCTGCTGCCGCCGGGGGGCCAGGCGGTGGCCCGAGCCACCTGCGCTGCCCAGATGGGCCTCTTTGTGGCGCTGGGAGGCTCCGAGTGCCTGCTGCTGGCTGCCATGGCCCTGGACCGCTACCTGGCCATCTGCCGCCCTCTCTCCTACCCCCAGCTCATGACCACGGGGCTCTGCTGGTGCCTCCTTGCCTCCTGCTGTGCTGGGGGCTCTATTCTGGCCTTGGGGCTCACCACAGCCATTTTCCAGCTGCCCTTCTGCCGGGGTGGCCTCGTCAACCACGTCTTCTGTGACCTCCCAGCAGTGTTGGTGCTGGCGTGCGGGAACCGCCAGCTGCAGGAGCAGGTCCTGTTGGCGGCTTGCCTGCTGCTGCTGGTGCTGCCCCTGGCCCTGATTCTGCTGTCCTACACCAGGGTTCTGGTGGTCATCCTGGGTGTTGGGGGGTCTGCAGGCCGCCGCAAGGCCTTCAACACGGTGGCGTCTCACCTCACGGTGGCTGTGCTCCACTATGGCTGTGCCACGGCCATGTACGCCAGACCCCTGAGCAGCCGTGACCTCGAGGAGGACAAGCTGGTCTCGCTCATCTACATCAGCCTCACGCCGCTGCTCTACCCCGCCATCTACACGCTGCGGAACCGGGATGTGCAGGGCGCCCTGCAGCGGGCAGTCAGCGGCAGGACGCCAGGGACCGTCCACCAGGCTGACATCAACTAACAGTGCAAGCCAGGGGGTGTCTGTCCTGAAATCTCCTTCATTGAGGGGAACCTCAATGCTCCAGAGCCATCTGTGGCTCCCCTGGACAGGCTGGATGGAAACGTGGTGTACGGCTTATGAGGACTCTGAAATCGGACCGCAACCTGGTTCTTTGGCATCCATGGAAATTTCAAGCTGAACAGTTCCTGCTGGTGGCTGTGCGCCGTGGGACATTCCGCAGCCCTTGTCTCTACCCAGTAGATGCCAGGAACACACCACCGCTCCCCCACACTTGAGATGCTCCAAACTGTCACCAGACATGGTCAAACATCACCCAAGGGGCGAGGTCAGCCCTGGCTGAGAACAGCGGCTCTGACGTCTGGCCACACGGTATCCATTGAAGAGAAATGAGTGCATGCGCAAGAGGTTTATAGCTGTGTTGTTGATCATAGACAAAAACCGAAAACAAGCCAAGTGTTCATGAACATGGAATAGATACAAAGATGGGGCGCCTGGGTGGCTCAGTCGGTGAAGCATCCGACACCTGATCTCGGCTCAGATCATGATCTCAGCGTCTCGAGTTCAAGCCCCTCATTGGGCTCCGTGCTGGGCATGGAGTCCACTGTAGATCCTCTCCCTCCCTCCACCTCTGCCCTCGCCCCACCCCACTCTCTCTCCTCCTCTTAAGAAAGAAAGAGACACCAAAAACTTTGTGGCATATTCACGTGACAGAATTGTACACAATAAGAAAGAGACACGTGTTCCTGTTGGCAGACACAGACATGACACGGAATATGAGAAGCGAGACTCAGAGAGTACACACCAAATACCTCCCTGCTCATAAGACCAATGACAGACTCATCAGCGGTGGCTGATACCGTAAGAGGGGTTACCTGGGAGAAGGGTCTGGGTTGGCACAGGCACCGGAGAAGTTCCGTATTCAGACCTGGCTGGTCATGACGTGGGCATACATGTGTACAAATCCCCATCGAGATGCTTACGTCAGGTCTATGCACTTTGCTGTCTATAAAGTAAACCACAGCTGTTTCAATTGTTCTCCAAGTAAGGCAAGACTTCAGGATTGCCGTGACTTTGCTCGTGCTGCTTTATGCCCCCGGTACACTTTCTTCCTCTCCTTCCACTTATGAACATGTCTTCCTCCTCTCGATGACAGCAGCTGTGACGCCGAAATATAATTTCAGCCTGTGCTTCACTTCCCGCTCGCCTACCCACACCCCCCACACAACTACACGGTGAGCTCCCTAAAGCCAGACCTCAAAACCTGCCCTTCTAGTTCCCGATCCGTGAACTTGGTGGTTCTTAATAAATATGTGATGGGAAGAACAAACCATGCACGAGCTCCTGGGTTCTCTGGGGGTCTCACATACGGGCTACGGGCCCAGGGGCAAAGCTCCGGAGTCCTACCAAGGGCAAGAATCTGTCCAATGGAGTCCTCCTCTGGGGTCTGTTGTCGGAGTATCAGAACTGGCTGAAAACCTCAGCTGGCAAATTCTGGGGCCCAACTTACCAATCAATGCAAGGAGCCTCAGAAGCAGCGGGCTTATAACTTGGTGTCCTAACTGCATCCAGAAAACTTGGCAGACCTGATGGTACCAGGACCAGAGGTCCAGATCGTGCGGGAGGGAACTCTTCCAAGAAACATTCCCCCTCCCCTAGAGTCCCATTCAGACACTGGAAGTCTGAAAGGCTGGGGAAATGGCTCATCTATAGGGGCTGCCTTGGAGCCTGGGAAGAAGGGACTATGTGAGGCCACACAGGGCTCCCAACTGCTTCAGATGGCCTGTGACAGGGTCTCTGTCTGTCTGGCTAGCCGCCCGCCCATGCCACCTGCTTTCTCACCTTCCGTGTCTCCCTCAGGCCGGTGCTAGGAGGAGAACGGGATGTCCCGATGCACACAGGAGTTCTGGCTCCAGGCACCAGAGGCGACCCCCATCCCCGCCCCCCGAAACCACCAGGTAGGAAAAGGTCTTGTATTCTGAAGGGCTGGTGTGTGGCCGTCTGTGGTTGTGCGTGGGGCTGCTTTGGCTTGGCTCCGGGGCTGGGCTTAGAGGAGGGGCGCCCCACTGGGTGTGTACCACCGAGCAGCCGGAAGCTGTCCGAACCCCTCCTGCTGCACAAGGTCCTTTAGAATATGGCGAGTCTCGAGACGCATCAAGTTTTGAGTTTTGGGTTCTTTTTTCCTTTATTGATTGATGTTGGAGCTATCAGCGATACGTAATGACGGTAATCTCAGTTGTACAGCACAATTTGATATTTGATGGATGCGTATAGCGTAACATGATCACAAGCACAGTTAACATCATCTCACATTCGCTGCATTTTCCCTCTTGCGATGAGAACGTTGAAGATTTACTCTCTTAGCAGCTTTCAGACACGCGACACTTTCCAGTTTCCGATTCTCCACCATCCCCCACCGATCTGAACTTACAGACTCTTACTGGAAAGGTCTGCAGTGTCTGTCCCCCCGTGGCCCCTTCCCTCTCCAGGGTGTCCCCGTCAGCCTCCCCAGGATATGAGGAACTTGCAGCAACGTGACAGTGAGAGGTCCCGGGAGGTGCCCCAGGCCTGGTGTGTCAGCGTCTTGCAGGCTGACCAGCCCAGGGCCACATCTGTGGGCTTTGACTTTAGCAAGGAGCTTGCTAACTTGCTCGGGCCTTGCAGGGGGTGCTTGGATCATTGGCATAGGCCACTAGATCCCTTGCCACCATGTGCCCGGAATGGGATCCACAATAACCCACAGGGTCGAGGGCCAAGGTGTACAGCAACAGAGGGCCTCTATGGCACCAGGCAAGATTAGGAGTCCCGGGGCCACCTCGGAGCACAGCTGGCAGGGAAGGGGAGTCTCTCTGTCCTCTAAGGGCACATAGGGCCCCTCTATCGTAGCCCACACTCCTGTCCTGGCCATTATCCCGGACAACAGGTCCTCAGAGCCTCAGTCAGGTGGGTGCTCAGAGTGGGGAAGCTCGCTCACTTGAAGCCCGGCACACACTGGGGGAACTCGTTGGGGCGTCAACAGGTAGAAGACAGACCCACAGCATCTCAAACCCGCACCGCCTCAGCCCTCCCAGGTCTAGGAGGACTCTGGTTGCTTCTTTCCCAGCTCGCACTTTGGGATGGCAAGGACTCTGCACGATCAGCAGCCTCGGGGCAAAGCAGTGCCTGCTGAGGTCAGCAAGTGCGGGACCCCACCCGGCAGAGCCAGTTAGCCAGCCACGAGCAGGAAAAAGCATTCCCCGCCGACCCTCCCAGCCTGTTCCTGGGGCCAGTTGTTAGGACTTTGTTGAACTAACACTTGTTAAGAGGAGCGCTGGTGGTCGATGTGTTCAACAGCAGGCCACAGGAGAACGGGAAACAGAGACATTTATTATTCATGGAGCCCTGGAAGAGGAACAAGAAGTACACAGCAGGCCTGGAGGGGCCACACGGGGACATCAAGGCAGAAAGCAGAAAGCGACTAGACCTGGGGCACGAAACTTTATTAGGGCCCGTAGGCTAGGACCACACTGGTCCATTCAGACCAGAGAAGCTGGGTTTAGGTAAGCGCCACGGGGGTCTTGGCTAAGGGGCGCATAAGGCAGACAAGAGCTGGCGAGCAGGGGAGTCTGCAGCCCGCAAGGATGTGGGAGGCAGGCATGCGGGGACCTCACATTTGCTCGTGGCTTTGCAGCTGCGATCCGGGGGCTGGCATCAGTGTCGGGTCCCCGCAGACCGCTCGGCCAGATGTTCTGGGTGCAGAGCTGAGATACCTCGGAGCAGCTTAGCCGGCCATTGACAGGTAGGGGTAGGTATCTAAGATGCGAATTCACTGTTCACCTGCCTGGGCACAGGCTGCCTGAGCCTGTGAGCTCACATCTTGTCAAATCCAAGCCATGTTTTCTCGTCTTCCTGTGGTCTGCCTCTTAGGAACTCCTTCTTGCTTGTAGCGTTTTAATCTAGATGCTTCTCTGTAGACGGACTCCTAGGATCTGCTTTGCTCGACTCTGTTCCCTTTCCCTGCAGCTGAGTATCGCCTCCCGCTGGGCTTTCCGTTCAGCATTTTGGTGTTCACGTCGCAATGCCCCTATTTCTCATTTCTAGATACTCTGTGAGCTCCCCTGTCTAGAGACCAGCTCTCTGGCTTTGTGCCTTGCTGTCGTGTGGTTTTAAGTCTTTGCTTTCAATCATTTGTGAAGGTAGTTATTTTTCTAGAATTTTGTGTTTCTATGACCCTAAAATACTGGACGTTATTTTAAGCGTCTTAACCTTCTCGCTGTAGATTGGTCCTTCGTGTTTTGCAGCTGAGGATTATGAAGTCATGTTGGGTTTTGTATGTCAAAACGCCAACAAATGGTGGGTTGAGGGTGTTCCCCTCCAAAATGTATTTTGTTTGCTTCTGTCGTCTGTTTCAAAATGGGGCAAATTTCTATATTGACTGGTTAGTTTTAAGACTGGGACCAGAATTCCAAGAGGAATTCCAAATTCTGACTCATACAGGATGCTGGTCAGAGCTCATGAATCATTGGGGTAAACCTTTCCCCATCAGAGCCCAAAGGAGAGGCAGACAAGGTTCCGGAGCAAGGGAGAGTTTTCGCTAGCCCACCCCCTTTCCCTGCGTGTACAGACTTCTGAAATTTCTGACTCTGTAAGTTACTTCAGGACCCACTCTTCGCCTTGTGTGCCCCACAGCCTTGCCTCGCATCCTCCTTTGGTCTCGAACACCTGAGCTTTGGGGTGCACCAAGTTAAACCCTCTGGGGCACCTCCAGCTTCCGGCCTCCAACTGCGTCTTTGGCTCTCTGCTCAGCTAACCTCGCTGGCACCTGGACACTGCACTAGTTTTCTTGCCAGCCCACCTATGCATTTAAAAGGATCTTATCTGTTACCAGCCATCATTTCTGGTCACTTATGGTGGAATGCTTTCGCCTCAGGTGGGCCACCGTTTTGCCAGAAAAGGGAGTTCTAACCTTACACGATCTGAAACCTGATTATGAACCAGTCGGCGGAGAGATCCTCAGGAGAGGTCAGGAAATGGCTGGTGTTCAGATCCAACAAGCACACAAAAAATGGGATGGGATGTTGTTGGTCTGGGGTCTGGAGTCCTGGTCTAATATGCTCCTGCTGCTCTGGGTATGGAGTACATCACAGAGACAAAAGGGCACGATTTCGTGTGGGACGTCCTGGTACAGGTAATTCCATACACTCGGGTGTGTCTCCCTGACAAGCTCACACTCACGGTCAATTACCAACGTGGCTTAAAATAAATCAGATTCTTTCTAGGCTTCGTCCTCAGGAACAGACCCTCTATGTGCCCCTGGGATTGCTCTGATGTTTATTAGGCCTGTTGTCTTAATGATTTAATTTATTGACAGATTTCAAAGCCCTATAGCTACAGTTAATGCAGACAGACTTTATAAGGAGGTACACCCTGTAAAAATGTATCACTCTAGAGCATCATTACCTCCTGTCATTGGTTTTAAGAGACGGGCCCTTCCTGATTCTCCTGACTAGTCCAGTGTCCCCTGGGTTCGCATCTGCGCACACCCGCAGCACTGGACGTCCTGCTGAAGGTTTTCCACACTCACAACCTGCAGAGGTGCCACTGACCCACCGACGCGCCGGGACTCGGGAGCTGAAGCTCCCGCCCCCCCCTCACCCATACAGCTTCTCCCGGGTGTGGATTCTGTGGTGGCGGATGAGGTTGGCCTTCTGGGAGAAGGTCTTCCCACACTCGGAGCACTCGTAGGGCTTCTTGCCCATGTGAGTTCGCTTGTGTATGATGAGGCAGGAGTTCTGCGAGAAGGCTTTCCCACACTCGCCGCACTTGTAGGGCTTCTCGCCCGTGTGAGTCCTCTGGTGCAGGATGAGGTGGGACTTCTGGAAGAAGGCTTTCCCACACTCGCCGCAGCCGTAGGGCTTCTCCCCGGTGTGGGTCCGGAAGTGGATGATGAGGCACGACTTTCGAGAGAACGACTTCCCGCACTCTTTGCAGCCGTAGGGCTTCTCCCCCGTGTGGGACCGGTGGTGCTCGATGAGACGGGACTTGTGGGAGAAGATCTTCGCGCAGTCGGAGCACTTGTACGGCTTCCCTCCTGCAAGAGCTGCCGCGGGCAATGACATGCTCGTCTTCTGTGATGGCGCCGTCCCGCCGCTGCCACCTCCCCCGGGTGTCTCTCTGGGGTGACCTCCCCGGCTAACCCTGCAGCCTCGTCCCTGGGCCCCATGCGCAGGGGGCTGCTCACCCCCGTGCACATCCAGGTGTGCCCTGAGTTCTGATTCGTAGGAGAAGCCTTTCCCACAACGCGGGCACCTGTGGGCTCTCTCGGTGCCGCCAGCTCCCCAGTGGGCACTCTGGGCCTGGTCCCCTCGGAGGGCTTTCCGACACTGGTCACACTCACGTGGCCGCCCTCCAGAAGGGGGTATTTCGAGCTTGGAGTAGAGAAACAGGTTCCCCTGTCCGTCACACTCAAATCGCCTTCTTGCAAGGTAGGCGTTGGGGCTCACGTCTACATTGCATGGTAGCCTCCTTCCACATGAGTCACATGTATGGACCTGCTGTTTTGAAGGCGCAAGGTTTGTGTCCCGGCAGACTGTCTTTTCAATTGGGTTACAGTCATGGTGCCCTTTCTTTGTCGGTTCTTGCTTGTCTAGGAGCGCAACGTGCCTCAGAAGTTGGTCTCGGTGTTCCTGTGGTCTTCCTACTGGATGGTCAACTTGCAAAATTTCTTCTAAGGGAAAAAAATAATGACACAAACTTGTTAATCTTTCCAGGGTCATGTCACAGAACTAAATGATTCCAGAAACACTTAGGAGGAAGATTGACTTTGGGATTTCACACCTCATTGCCGAGATTCAATCATCACAATCATAAACCTACTACAGACACATCCTAGTCTCTTGGCTTTTTTTTCTTTTTAAGATTTACTTATCTTAAAGTGAGCCTGAGTGGGAGGGCCAGAGGGAGAGGAAGAGAGAATCCCAAGCAGACTCTGCGCCAAGCACAGGGCCCCACACAGGGCTCTGATCTCACAACCCAAGCTGAAATCAAGAGTCAGATGCCTGACCGATGAGCCACCCAGGCGCCATATCCCTTGGCTTTTGAAAGGAAAAAGTGGGATACTGGAAAGAGGGATTTACTGTGGACAGTAAATATACGTAGCTTTGCAATTAACGAGTTTGACACAGTCAATTGGGAAGAAGGTGAGGACACACAAGTAAAAGGGAATGAGAGAAAACCTGGAAAGGTAGGGGGCATGTTGGCGTCCCCGTCACTGTGGCAACGAGGCGGACGTTCTTAAATGTGGGATTCTGCATCCTGTGCTTGCATCCTCATTTGCTTTTAGCTTCGTTTACATTTTAAACCACAAACTGTACCCGCTGGTTCACCTCTCACACCCAGACCCAGAGCAGCCAAGGAGCTCCTTGGTTTAGAAATGTTGCAGTTCCTTGAATCCCACCGCCGAACTCCTAACGGATAAAATCAATGCCTACTGATCCTCCGCCCTGCCTACATCAGGTTGTCCCGGGTTGGGACCCAGCCAGGAGGTGTTTTTAAAGCTCCCCAGGTGATTCTGCTGTGCATCCCAGATTAATAACAATGTCCCTGAAACAAATGGTTGATAAAAGACCCTGGAAGGATAAAAGGTCCTAAAAGGAAGAGGGAAGGAAGAGTCAGTGACCACCATGTGTGTCCCACAGAATAAGGACAAATAAGATAAACACTCTTCTCCCCTTGGGAATATACTGGGACAGGGAGAAAGGAGTTTCATTTATGATCCATTAAGCAAAACGGAGCCATGTTGCATAGTTTTGAAAGAAGAGTCATTTAAAGTCACATAAAAGGGAGAAAATAAGTTTCTGAGCCATTCTGCAGTAAAAGAAAAGACAATGAAATAAAAAAGAGTGGCAAAAAATAAGTTATTTTAAAATGGGGCGATCTACAAATCCCTGAAAACATGAGGAAATCTGTTTCACAACCATGGGAGAAAGGGTCAGACTGAAGATTCTAGAGAAAAACTGAGCAAGCAAGGTCTCAGATGGGGACAGTAGGGTCAACATAAAAGAATAAGAATAGAATAGGTCTTTCTCTAAAACCCAGAGAAAGGAGTGTGATCCCGTATCGTCACGTGATGTGTGCAGGTAGCGGGAGTCATTTGGGGCAACTCAAGGTCTCAGGCCAAGACTTCCACAACTGCTTGCAAAGATCCAAGGCTTTTTAAGAATAGTTGCCTGAAACCCACCCAAAGTTCAGCTCTGTGACCAACCAGATTTCCACTCGCCCCACCCCACCCTGCAAGCTGATCCTCTCTCACCTGGAAAGCTCCATCTGAGGATTTCTTCCTCCTCCATCCATGGTTCTTGCCCTTGCTCCAACCTGGAGATCACAGCTGGCTTGGTGACTTGATACCCTGTTGATGAGAAATAATCCTGGTTATGAGGATATATGCCAAGCCACGTGGGCCATCAAAGGAAGCAGAAGGTTCAGGGGGCTCAACAAACATTTCCATCTCAGCTGAAGAATGGGTTTCTAACTTGGGAGGTAAATTCACAAATAACGCGGGCGAGATGCCAGCCAGAGCCTCGTTGAACTGAAACCCAAGGCCAAACATGCTTTGTCCTTGAGAAGTTTTGCGTAAGCGAGAAAAGAAAGGAGCTCGGATAGAATTGGGAAACACAGGAAGCTCGCCTCACCCACTGACACCAGGTGGCTATAGTTTTCCAGCATCACATCCCGGTACAGCGTTCTCTGTGTGGGGTCCAGCTGCTGCCATTCCTTCCGGGTGAAGCCCACGGCCACGTCTCTGAATGACAACGACCCCTGGAACAATATGTTCCTGATTAATCTGGAATGCTTGGCACGGAGCACCATGGCAAAGGTGTGCAGCGGTGATGGGTGTTAACACCTTTGATCTCGGGTTTCCCCATGTTAAGTGATTTGGGGACTTAACATGCCCCTAACTCTGTACTATATTTTGTGGAAGAGAAGAAAAAGCTCATTAGAAAAGATCTCGCTTCTGAATCTCTATTCATGCGTTCCTTCATTCAGCGCGTGAGCATCTATAGAAGATGTGGTAGGTTAATGGCTTTCTGCTTGGTGCTTGGGGTTGAAAGCTGAACACAGCATTACTCTTGCTCTGACGGCTTCTGGAGTCTGGTGAAGCGAAAGAAATGTAAGACTTCCATATGGCTATGACGGAAGTATATTAAGGACAGAACAAAGACAGCAGTCAAATGTCTGATGTCAGTTCAGCTTCACTGGAGGCTGCCTTTGTGCAGAATCATGAAAGATCAACATCATGTCCTGATGTGCTACCCCTGAAGGTATTTCCTATCAAGAGGCATGGCATGAGCAAAAGCAAGGCGTCACAAAAAAAATCTGGTAGTAATTGCAAATACTTGGGAATGTCAATGTAGAATTTTGTGTGTAGTGTATGTGTGTGTGAAAGAGAGAGAGAGAGAGAGAGAGAGCGCGCGCACATCACAAGACAAAGGGTTTTTGTCCTACAAGAGAATGGGGACTCCCATCACGGTATTTAAGGAATGGAGCTACAAGAGATGACGGGATGTAGAAAAAGTTAGGGAATCACTAGGAGAGGATTAGTAGATAAAATTAGGGCACAATTACAACCAATGACATGAGATATTATCAAAGTTAAGGTAGCAAAAAGAGGAAAAGAGCAAAAGGATTCCACACATGCAGAACAGGGCTTGGCTCTCTTTTCTCTTCTCCTTCATCTTCTCTCTCTGGATGAATTAAGCACCAAAACAACAAATTATTTTATATTGAATTATATTGAATGTGGTAAGACTGTAACCATGTGTAAATCATTTTTTAACAAAATATAGAAGTTAAAAGGCAAAAACATAAGAATAACTATAATCAGATTTACTAATGGAAACACAATATAAAAGGAGGTAAAATCTGACATAAGTAACAAAGTATGAATGTGTGAGAAAGTAAAGTGTAGAGTTGCCATATGTGATTGAAGTTAAGTTGTTATGAGGCTAAAAGAGACTGCTAAAAGTCTAAATATTCAGTGTAAGTCTCATGGTAACCACACCAAAAAAACCTATAATAGATACACAAAAAGAAAGAAGAAGGAATCAAAACATATCACTATAAGAAATTCTCAAGCCACAATAAAGACGAGAGAGGAAGAGGGGAACAAAGAAACTACAGAACAGAAAACAATGAACAAAGTGGCAATAGTAAGTCCTTACCTACCAGTAATCACTTTAAATGTAAATAAACTCCACTCCCCAAATTAAAACACTTAGAGTGGCTGAATAGGTTAAAAAAAAAAAACACAAAAAACAAGACCCAAGTATATGCTGTCTGCAAGAGACTCACTTTAGACTTCAGGACACATATTGGGTTAAAAGTGAAGGGATGAAGAAAGATGTCCCATGCCACACAGTAGTAATCGAAAGAGAGCTGGTCTGGTTATACTTGCATCAGACAAGATAGCCTTTAAGTCACATACTGTCAAAAGAGGCAAAGAAAGTCCTTTTATAATTATAAAAGGGTCCATTCAACAGGAAGATATAACAATTTTAAATACATATGCACCCAACATCAAAGGACCTAAATATATAAAGCAAACATTGACAAATCACAAGGGAGAAACAGAAAGCATTACAATACTAAGGGGCTTATCTAGTCCACTCTCAATGATGGGTAGATTGTCTAGGCAGAACATCAACAAGAAAACAACAGACATGAACAATACTATAGACCAAATAGCTCTAAGAGATATCTACAGAACATTCTACCCAACAGCAACAGAATACTCATTCTTGTCAAGAGCACACAGAATGTTTTCCAGG